>ML802482.1:223728-245558 GCA_009831015.1 Picea engelmannii
CTCGAGGATATTGAACTCGAGATTGACATCGAAAAAATGTTCCCAATGCTGATTAGCCGGAGGACACGGTTCACCAAAATCCTCTGATGGAAATAATTGAGAGTAAAACCTTCGATGAAGAAGAGTCTTTTGTATTTCAGAGCGTTGTTTTTTACAGTGAGTCCAAAAATTTAATTATTGAGAAAATATATGTAAAGAATAAAAAGGGAAAATCACGTTTAGAGGTTAACCTACAGAACATGCAGTGTTCCCAAATTTCCCAAATTCACTGAGAAATTGGAGATGCTCTAGACGATTATATTGGAGACCTTGAAGCAGATAACACCAAGTTAAAGGAAAGAATCAAAGAATTGGAAGAAGCTTTGATGCCTCTTCCAGTACTTGCTAGTCCTTTAGCAATTTGGGCCTACCACACCTCTAGAAAAATTAAAAGGATCTTCAAGCCTGCTCACATCAGCCAGGGGGCTATGTGGAGAAGAACATTAATAAAAGAATGAAATTAATTACAGAGGCTTGGGAGATGTCAAAGAACATGGTCTCTTTTGGAACGAGGGCACATGCCTTCCATGAATATTTACAGGTGGATTTAAAAAATGAAGAAGGTTTTTACCTAGACGCGATCGTACCCTTCGTTTTTAAAGTTACCAATATGACATAGTTGAGAAGAAGAGAGGAGGATATCCCTTCTCTAAACCGGATAAAACAACTGAAGGCATGCTGGAAGGAAAATGTTAAAAACTTGAATATCATTGTCCAAGCATGCAGCCAATCCATAACAAGGAGAGAAGAATTATTCAAAAGGATGACTGAGATAGACCTACCCAGGAGCACCAATGAGGTCCAAGACCCCAAATTAATTCTCAACTCATTGTTCCTAACCAAACAATCCTTTGACAAACAAGTTGAGATCTGTAAAGGGTTATTATTTGAAAATTTATATGGCATTCTTGAGTATAATGAAAATGACGTAGATAACTGACTAGTGGATTACTCAGTAAAAAACCAAGATATTGAAGAAGCTTTGCATAATATTTCCATTGATCTAAAGGACTTAGAGGGTGAGATTTTCAATATAAAAATTCAGCATGAAATCAACATGGCGCCAATGAGAAGCTAAATCGAAGAGTGGTTTAAAAAATCTATTGACAAACTGACCGATGAACGGAAAAAGGCAGTTGAGATGGTTTCTGTAACCGTCGATGAAAGCAATAAAAGGACCTTAGCAAACAAGTGACAAAGATGGAGATACCATCATATTAAGTTCATACTGATCACATCCTTCTTTCTTTATCAATTCCTTTATCGAGTTACTCCACCTCTTTAAATAGAAAGGTTTAACCGAAGACTGATAATTTCCTTTTTCTTCTTACTAGGTCTTATTGTCTTCCGTCACCCACTTTTTGTTGATATTATGGTAGTTGCGGGAGGTATTAACCTCCATGTGTAACCATGAAAAGAATATAATATTTTGGGAAGAAAGAAGAAACCCAAAAGCATTGGACATAACCCTAGAAGACAAGTCAGCTAAAGGAAATATTTAATATTGAGTGTTTAGCCTCCAGAACAAAAAGTCAACCCAAACAACTAGGAGAAATAGTATAAATATAGGACACCATATCTCATTTGGTACACACAACTCGAAACTGCAGAAATGTAAGAGTGCGCACTGCAGATACTGAGTAAGTGCAAAATTTTGAATAGTAGTTGCAGTTGCAACCACTGCAACCTGTATTCTCGGTTTAGGATTGGAATTTGTATTGGTTATGGTTTGGACCTTCTGCCTTGTGTGCTAGCTCTGGAGAGAGGTACGCTACATTGATTGGCTACTAGGCCTAGGATTTTCTTCCAGAATTATTCTCTGTCAAGGTTAAGGTGCTCGAGGGTGGCTTCGGTCTATGGTTGGGTGAAAATATTTCTATATTGTCTATGGTTAAATGAGCACACCTATTATTTATAACAGGTTATGGGCCCACACTATCTGCAGACAATCTAACTGTTGGAAGATAGATTGGAAGGATTTTCTTAGTTACAGTTGCAGTTGCAGTCAAAGTTTTTGTTGCAGCAACGAAACCCTAACCCTCTTGTTGAGGCACCTTAAGTGAAGAGATTGACCTAATTTATGGATATCCTAGTGCGCCCTATCCTAGCGCACCTCCTGGTACTCTTAGCAAGCTTAGACGCCAAGTTTGAGTTTTTGGTCAAAATCAAAGGCTGACCAAGTCAAATTCAAAGGTTGATCAAGTCAAAGCAGTCATGACTTACTCTATGAAATCAGAAAACAAGTTAGAAGGGGATTCTAAATTCAAAGCATGGAAAGGATTGACCTCATCCTTTCCAAGAATAAAGTGTTGGATATCGTGAAAGGAAAGATCATGGAACCATAGTTTGAAGAAGGAAAAGAGAAGGAACCTCAGAACGTTGCAGTTATGGAGAAGTTCAAGGATAATGACATAAATGCCATGAGTATCATAGTGGACTCTGTAAAAGGCCACTTGATACCCTACATATCTCATCTTGACTCATCTAAGAAGATGTATGATGCCCTAATTAACCTCTTCTCAGTCAAAAACATTGCACAAGAAATGAGTCTGAAGAATGAGCTTCGTGATATGAAAATGAATGATGATGACAACATAACATCATACCTTGTGATAATATCTTAGTTAAGAGATCAACTACAAGCTATTGAAGAAATCATTTCAGAGAAGGAACCGGTAAATAAAGTACTCAATGGTCTTCCAAAGACATGGGATGCATTTGTCGCAAGCATGAACACAAGGAAGGAGTATCCCACATTTGAAGAACTTTGGACTTGTTGTGCACAAGAAGAATCAAGGATTAATGAAAAAGAGAAACCCCAAAAGAAATACAATGATCAAGCCTTCATAGAAAGGTTCAAGAATTTCAGGAATAAGAAGAATTTTGGCTCAAGGAAGAAACCAAATCAAGAAAAGGATATGTCAAAGATACAATGCTTCAACTGTCGAAAATACGATCACTATAGGAACCACTATCTTGAGTTAAATAAAAGGAAGGAAACAAACAATGCAACAGTTGTCGAAGAAAGGGAACCCTCAAAGAAAACCAAGAAGGATAAAACATACTTCTTCTAAGTCAAGGTAACAATATTCTTCAAAGATCTTGTATATATCATGTTTACATAGTTCTTGTACATATCATGTATATCTATTTCTTAGAAGAAAATATGTTCAAGGAAAACAATACCTATGGAAGAATAAAAGGATACAGATTGTTATTACGATGACTACAAGTCAAGCAATACACATGAAAAAGATGAAGTATGTTGACAATCTTTGGTAACAAATCCTATTGAAGCTATTATATAAGTAAAAACTTCCAGATAAAGCTGAAATCAAAATCAAACCTAAGGAGACCCTGAAGAAGTCAAAACAAAAAGAAGTCAACAATCAAGAGGAAATTAGAAAAAGACTTGTGACACTTTGCAAAAGGAAATAAGGATGCAGACAAAAGCATGGACTCTCTTAGACGGAGGGAGATAATAACAAAATTCCAAAAGAATAGCATACATTCATATATGAAGTAAGGATTAGGAGGGAGATAATCCTAAATGATATGATCCATTAAGGATTATGAAGTATGTGTCCCTGTTCCCATTGAAAGTAGAAGCCATGATAAGAAGCACTTGTTCAGAAGAAGTCTTCTTCGAAAAGAAGCCTCAAAGTATCCTTGGTTGTCCATCTACATCCATGATCCTATGATAAAAGGAAGAAGTTGGAATCTTCAGGGAATGGAATCTATAGAAGAATCCATGAACCCAAGAGCTAAAGTGAAACATGAGAAAGAACATGAATATTCCAAGAAAGAAAGAAAAGCCATAACAACTAGTTATTATACCGAGACACACAATACTACTAGCTTGGTTTGAACCCACTAGAAGCAATCAAGCAGAAGAAATGGAAGTTATGATGAAGAACAATATATGTACGAAATTGTGAAAAAGGGTTATGAATGGAAGCATTGCGAGATTCAGAACTAGAGGTTCTTCCAGAAGGAGGAGAAGACTATGATAATAGCTTGATCCTGTAAATTAGATATACCTCTATTTCAACTATTATATCTCCTACAGTATCCGTGGTTGAAGTTTACATCAGTTGGTTGTAAAAGACTGCTCTCCCAACATAGCATTTGAGGAAGAATCTTATGTAAAGCAATCTCAAGGTCTTGAGGTATACCAGAAAGAGACCCATGTATGCAATATAAGAAGACCTTGTATGGATTCAAACAACTTGATGCAGAAGTATCTCATATACAGCAGAAGCGTTGTGAAAAATTTCTATGATAGAGATAGTGTATCAAAATGGTTACTCAGAAGTCTGGGATGATGGATTACTAATCCATGGAAAATTCTCATGATGACAGAAGAAGTGCTACTTGGATATGTTTCAGTTTGAGCCTTTCCACGATGTCATGAGCTAACAGGACACAAAAGTGTTGAATTCGACCATGATATATATTGTAATGATCAGAGCTACATAAAGGCTTCAGAGAAAACCAATGTTCCATAACAGACCAAAGGACATTGAGATCAAGAATTACATTCTTTGTGATAAAATCCAGAAAAGAGAAGTGGTTCTCCAATATATCTCCACAGATGAGCAGATGGCAGATATTTTGGCAAAGCCTCTGTCCAAGATGAAAAGTTTGCAAGTTGGGGCCCGTGGAGACGACTTCCTTATTGAAAAAGGAAGAGATTACTCCCAGGTTGGGAGGGAGCACTTATGTGTTATTGATTTATGGATAATCATTTTTTTAGTTCGAAAAATGGTCTAGGATGAGAAGTTCCTTTCAAGTTCGGAAAGATATTTGAGATTTCTGACAGAAAGGCATTTTCCAGTTCGGAAAATGGTCAAGATCGAACAACCATTTTCGTAATGAAAATGGTTCGATAGATTGTTGATGTACCATAGACAACGATTCCCCTTGTGGCTAGTGTGGGGGAATGGTCTAGGACAATCATTCTTCTTGGTAGTCACTTTGAGTAGTGGTCAAGTAGAATGGTCCGCCTCTCCGAGCAGTCATTCTTTCAAAGTTCACAGTTATGAGTAGTTTAAGAGAATGGTTTGTTTTGGAGGTTGGTGCAGGACAGTCATTTCCTTAGGAAATGGTCCGGACAATCATTCCCTAGGGAAGACTCATTCTCTCTAGGTTGCACTATATTTAGTGCCAGATGAATGGCCCAGTTAGGTGAATGGTCCAGGTTCAGCAACCATGGACAAGCATTCCCTAGGGTAGACTCATTCTATCCAGGTTGCACTATGTTTAGTGGCGGAGGAATGGCCCATTTAGGTGAATGGTCCAGGCTCAAAAATCAGGGACATTTATTCTTCTATGCTTGAGAAGAATAGCCTAGATAGCCCATGGCTGATGTTTTACTTTCTGAGGGCAGCTGCTCTTCCAGATCTCACAAATGTGAGTGGAATAATGGCCCAGATGACTCAATTTATATCATGATATTGTTTTATGTAGGTTGATATCAGATGATATGATTTCTATGGAGACTGTATGTCTCTGGACAATAGATGTATGCTACTGTGGTGGATGTGTTCCACTGGTTGTGACTATGTTTCGCTGATTAAGTAGCCATGTGCTACTTGGTGTGGTTGTGTACCACTGGATAGTAGTTGTGTACTACTATGGATAGACACAGTTGTGTTCTATTGAATGACATTGTTATGATCTATCAATAGTGTTGAAAATGATTATCAGCTAGATGGATAGTTAGTGTGTTGATGGACAGACATTCTCCAGACATAAAATGGTCCAAGACATTTATTCTTCTAGGACGTATGTCTGGATTAGAAGAATAGTCCTTGTATCCCATGGCGTGACTTCCAACATCTATTGGAATAGTTGTTCTTCTAGGACATATTTCCGGATTAGAAGAATGGTTCTTGTATCACTCTGTGGAGTGAGTGGCTTATTCAACATCATGCACGATTACTCAGATGGATTATGGCTTCGAGAGATGATGCAGTTGATGCTATCAGATGATACTGGTAGTGATGATGGTGCACATGATCTAATCATGAGATAGCCTGTATGGCTATGATGATGCTACCGATTGAATGGTATGTTTGTGCTCAAGACCATTGCCTTCAATACCTCCCTAGCTAGTAGGGAGTGTTGATATTATGGTAGTTGTGGGAGGTATTAACCTCCATGTGTAACCCTGACAAGAGTAGAATATTCCAAGAAGCAAGAAGAAACCCTAAAGCATTGGACATAACCCTAGAAGACAAGTCAGCTAAAGGAAATATTTAATATTGAGTGTTTAGCCTCCAGAATGAGAATTCATCCCAGACAGCTAAGGAGAAATAGTATAAATACAGGATTTCAGATCTCATTTGGTACACATAGCTCACAACTGCATAAATGTAAGAGTGCACACTGCAGAAACTGAGTAAGTGCGCAAGTCTGGAGAGTAGTTGCAGTTGCAGCTACTGCAACCTGTATTCTCGGTCTAGGCTTGGACTTTATATTAGTTATGGTTTGTACCTTCTTCCTTGTGTGCTAGCTCTAGAGAGAGGTACGCTACATTGATTGGCTACTAGGCCTAGGGTTTGCTTCCATAATTATTCTTTGTCAAGGTTAAGGTGTTCAGGGGTGGCTTTGGCCTATGGTTGGGTGACAATATTGCTATATTGTCTATGGTTAAACGAGCACACCTATTATTTATAACACTTTTCTCCTTCTACAGAATTCATTCTTATACATATTTTTTTTATGGTCCGTGAGAGCCTCAATCCCAGTCTTTATGACAAACGCATTTAAATTTCGAAGAATATGTAATAAACTATATATTTTTTAGAAATTTCAAGAAAGCTATTTTGGGAACAATCTCGATTGTACTTTGTAACCTATTTTTCTAAATACAAAGTATTTGAGATTGATCTATCATTATCTTTATTTGAGTTTCCCGTGTATCACTCTGTCAAAGTTCTCTTGTGCACACAGATCATTTATTTTTATTTTTATGTGATCATAGATCTTTAGCCACTATGATGGATGTGAGGAAATTTTGCTTATTTACTTTAAATGTGTGAATGTATGTAGTTCCTGGTCCATTCTCAGGAACTTTATTTAAAAGAAAATAAAAACATTTTATGTTTTTGTATCTTTACTTTTTCTTTGATTACCACGATGAACGTCTGTAAAGTCCCACATTCAGAAGACCTAGAGTCCCACAAAATCATAACAAAGGAGTACCACCTCTATAAAAATGCATGGGGATTTGTATCCTCGTGAGATTGTTGTTTCGGTCCAAATGGATTCAAGCGTCAACAAGGACAGATAATTCATCTCACCTGTATCACATGCATACAATAACCGTGAGATTTTATCTTCAATTCCAATTTATAATTTCTTTCAAATTTGTCACCCACAGATTTCCAAATTCCACATTTTTATTTTCAAATATGTTCCACACAAGAACCATATTCATAAGTATGATAGGTTTCTTCTCATAACAGTTTGGCTCAACAGGCGTTGGTCTTCCTTATGGGATTTACTTATGTTGCCAGATCCAAGACCCTTTTTCCTGCAACTCCATCTTCACATAGCCAAACGGGTTGTTAGTTATCATGTATGTTATACCTTCCAAATTGTACATACTAAAAGTCAAATCATCTATTTAATGATACAACAAAAAATGAAATATCATTCTTTACGCATGCAAAATTTCAGCATACCAAATTTTCTCAAATACAATTCAAATAATAAATGGCTTTAATCAACGTGTCAATGTTCATGGCCACATTCCTACCCAATGCACCCTTGCATTGATTTCAAGTTTTCCACACTTTATGACAAGCACTTTACCATGGTGTGTTGGAGTTCAACCAACCTCTTCACCATATGGCTTATTCATTCCCATTCATTATTACAACATGATTGTGCTTCATGCTATAAACTAATCATGTCCTCAATTTAACATATTATAATATGAAACCTAAGTTTCACGTGGTTGCATATAAAAACTTCTCTCCTCACTGGTAGCGAGTGGTGTCAATACTCATGGCCACCCACTTCTTTTCTTTAACACCCTTACAGTTCAGGTAGAGTATTGTAAGGTCCTTCTTCCTTAATGGACAGTCTATTGTATACCCTCTTATGTAAGCATGCATTTCCTCAATGCATTCAACTCAATGTGTTGCCTATGAGTACTTTTGTTCCCAATCCTTCTTGATTGGTCAATGTACCCATGACACTATTGATTCATGAATTTTCTAGCAAGGATTATTAATCATCCTTGACTGACATAGATTTCCTCTCTCTCTATTATTCAAATTCCTCTTTCTTTAATCTTACCCTGCTTGGGTAGCAATGACATACAATAACCACTCAAAATTATTTGCATATTAGTAAGAAATTAAAATACTTCAGAGGGGATTCTCACCAAATCCCTTCATACCTTATGCCACACATGCATGAACATTTTTATACTTGTTATGGCTACCAACACCCTTTTTTTTATTTTTACCTTATCAATGGTGCTCCATGGGGCTCCCAAAGTCCCTTCAAAAATATTTCAACAACAACCTTCTTTCCTTTATGCTTTACCAGAAGTTATCTACTATTGGTAGTTGTCCTTTCCCAACAACTCCAATCATTTCCTACACAAAAAAATGCATTATCACATTCCAAATCATGTCATCCGTCATGTTAACTGAAATATATGTATCTAAATCAGTAAAGCATTTTCATATATGCCCCAACATATCTTTATGCATTGTATCACATTACCCTCAATGTTTTCACAAGTGCAAACATAATCAAGTCTCTAGATGTCTCTACCATCACACATTTATCACCATTCTCATGCCAAAACACCCACACACAACAACATATCATCTCCTCATCCTAGAGAAAAAAAAATACACAACAAGAAAATGAGTTAAGGGACTCTTCCCTCTTTCCAACTCCTTCTACATGATCTAGACTTTTCAGCTTAACTGAACTATTCCCAAGGCCTCACTATATTTACACATTCATGGCTTTAACCAAATTTATACTTGTTTGTTCATTTTTCTTTCACCGATTGTACTTGTTATCACAATTGGTCTTTTAAGGATTACAACTTCGTTAAGCAATTCAGAGTTTTAAAGTGAGAAACATATTCCTCCTTTTCTTCTTTTTTGCTTCTGCAATCTACTCCTTGCTAGGATATTTCTTCTCTTTTCCTTGAATAGTCTTGGTTAGGTTCACCTTAAGCTTCTTAAATAATTCAGTATGCTACAACATAAAAAATTTGTTCACAATGAATTATGAACATGTGCATTCCGCACATTACTATTTAGACATCAGAATAGTCATCGTTCATTTGTTAGTATTCCATTCATGCATTATGTCTTATAATGTAATCCATGATTCTTATATGGATAGGATTAAATCTCAATGCCCAATTCTCAGCAGTCATTAAGGTTGTGACTGTGTTCTCCTGATAGAGTATTTACACAGTTCCTCCACAGGGGGCTCCTTCGGCATGCAACTCTTTCGTTGCACACCCATCATTATCTCGAGTGGCCTTAACTTCATTATTTCATAGGTTTACTGAAAATTCCATAAGGGATATAAGCATACATATTTATTATGCATCCATATTGTCCATCCACACATATTCATTGTTATGTTAAATTACATTCATAATGCACTTAGCCACATGCATCATCATAAGCCTATGTGTGTTTACCATAGGTGTACTTTACATCTCACATGCATCTTTACTTTAACATCATTTGTACTTTACATCTCACATGCATCTTTACTTTAACATCATTTAATTCATGATTGTCCACAATCATTCTCATGCAATCCTCACAGGAATAATCGTGTCGCCTTTTATCATGACAACATGGCCTCCCTGCTCATTTATTCTTTCAACAATTTATTCTAGCTTTTCCCAAGGAAATGTGACACATCCTCCTCAAGCTATTATTTTGTCGATATAATTAGACCCTCCAGCATAGGGTTAACCATGCATCCATGGCATTGCTCAGATATGGTAAGTACACATATTGCCTCACATCCTACTTGATCATGCAGTCATATTATTCTTTTAAGCATGTATACATATATTTGTATATATGTAGGTGCATCGCTTGCACCTTTTTATCTCATTCATTCACATTGATATTTTAGTTTTAATATCCCTGTTCTTTAGTGATAAACTGCAGTCAATCATATGACTAGTCTCATAGTCATAATTCATATTGTTGTTGCCCTTTCTACATGAAAACAATCAACAAGGGCCAAAAACCCTTCTATAAATCTAAAAATTCAGATGGGTAGCTACTGCATTACCCAAGGCAGTAAGATAATCACTTCTAGTCTCTTCTTCATGCCTTGATTCATTCTCAGTCAACAGATCTCTACAAGGGAATCTTTTCCTAAACTCCCTCTTATTTCTATCAGAGTATACCAAGCCATATCCATATGGCTACCATCCACCTCTGGATGTCAATATGATCCACTGGTCATCTAGAAATGCCCCAACACTTCCTTTACCACATTTGGGATCAACATTTGACTAACCATTCTATGTTATCCTCATAGTGTAATATACAATCAATATCATCAACATCTTACTTATGTTGCTATAATTCAAATCACCACTAACTATATGATCTATGACATCACCATATTTTACATCCAATGATAGACTATAATAAGTCTATATGTACCAAGCATTTTACCCATGCCTACAGTGCAGACGTAGTCCACTTGCTTTCCTCTTGCATTCTCATGCATAGACATGCCCTTGAGTTAATATGGATATACACTCCATTAGCACAACCATGAGCTTTTGAACTTGCTCATGTCACCTCATTTCTTCCATGAGGGTTGTCCTCAGTCCATAGGACTCATTTTTGTTTTGCATAGAAGGGATTATCCCAATAGCAAGTTTTTTGTTATGACAAGTCAAATAAGTTGACCTCACATATTTCCATAAGGCTTCTAGACATGGGAAAATATACTCACAAGGCCACATCTCTTATTTAAGCAACAATTGTGAATACCAAAGGCTTCATAAGCCCACATTTGTAGGCAACCTTGCAACCTATTCAGTTCATTCACATCCAAGGCTTTCTATTAGGGCCTATCATCATAATCCCACTCATGTAGGGGTGGCTATCATTCCCCCAAGGTAGCAATATGATTCTTTTGTTGCAATCCAACGTGATTTGATTTTTGTTGAGTAACTCCCAACAAAATTTCAATATGCAATCCTTCTCCTCAAGGAGATTATGCAGATAATTTCCTTGCGATAATAAACACTTTCAACAGGCTCATCTTAGCCTTGGTAATCTAGTCTTGTGACTATTTTCCAGTCCATCCAGACCTAGTGTTTTAGTCATGCTCTAGTAGATAGGGTAGGGTAGGGTAGGGCTCCCTCCCCCTTAAAGATTTCTATTAAAATTTAATTGACTCTTTTATGAGCCCAAGAATGCTAAGTGTTGTTGTCTACTCTGATACCACTCTGTCACACACCCGACCCCTAGATACCTTTTTAAGAGATGGGGTATCAATTTTTTGCTTAACCTAATACCCATGGCGTAGTAATTACTGAATTTTTTTCTTTCTCTTTTCCCCCTTTAGAAGTAGTTTAACAATAACTAAATAAATTACTCATATGATAATTATGAGTAATTATATTATAACACAATGAGGTTAATTTCTCCATAATATACTTAAGTTGATTAACCTTAATTAAGGTATATAATTCAATTCCTCCCCGACACACATCTATAAATATATGCATGTGTTTATTTACTGGGAAAAGTATTAACTATATTCAACCACAAATTATCATTTAATTAATTATAATTATATTTAATTAGATTATAATATGATTAATTATATCAAATGAGCACTTAGGCTTGTCAATACCCATTAATACCTAAGCCTTCGGGCTTTAGCGAAGATTCCTCATCAGACTTTTATGAATCCAACTCTCCCAAACACCGAAATTTTGAAGAGGGTTCCACATATGTTATATTATAATGCAATATGATATTAATTATACTACATTATGATGTAAATAAATCACATCAAACATTTATTATAATTAATCACATCAATATAATCTCGTTTAATTTAAATGTGTTTAATATTCATGCAAACTTTGGAATGCAGGGAGGTAGGTTCGAGCCTTCGACCCTTTTAGCTTGTTCCCTCTATCATCCTCGAACATCCAAAGTCTCGAACTCCTAGAGCTACGGAGAGGGTCTCACTCCCACCATACCTTTGTGCAAATATTATTTATTATATTGTCATATAATATAAGTAATTCCAAGTTTATTATAATATTGGGATATGGGAAAATAATGGGATATGGGGAGATAAGTTCGGTCTACGACTGTTTTTCTCTTACGCTCTATCTTCCCCAACATCCCAGAGTCCCAAAGCTCCAAACTCCCGAAGGGTCCACGCTTACACGTGACTTCACATTAAATATTAAATTAAAAGGGGTAAAGAGGGTTTGTACTTTATTATGTGTCAATATCACAATAACACATTTAATATATATATATATATATAATATTATATATGTTTTTGGAGATTGTGCCCAGGTTTACAAGGTCTCCAAGGTCTCCAATACTTTATTAATATTTGAAATAAAGGGAGAGAGAGAGAGAGAGAGAGAGAGAGAGAGAGAGAACTTCGGGTCAACTCCCCTTCAACTCTCTCGCACATCATTTATACTCAACTCTCCCAGAGCCCCGGAGCCCTGAAGCTCCGAAGTGACCCCACTTGCACACATTACCACACCATTTAATATTCAATTTTATAATGAAAGAAAAGATATTCGAGTCCACCCCCTTCGGTTCTCCAACACCTCCTTTATACTCAAATCTCCCGGAATACCAAAGACTACGAGAAGGTTAAATCGTTTAGTCACAGTTTATTCCCTATTCTCTTTGGTCTTAGGTCTTTTAAGCYCYAKKSWCTTTRRYCTTAGGYMTTTTAMGMWYMASRRAMTAWTAAYMTGYATATGTWTAWGWATATGGACATAWATACATATATTTCCATAGTTTTATTCAATTTTGTTACCTGGATGATTTAAAGAAAAAATATTTTCTTTTACATAAACATAAGGAAAGGAAAARGCTTTAGAAAGAGATTTAATAAAATTTTATATTCCAAGGAGATTTCTCCATGCTGGAAATTAAAATATAATTATAATATCTCTCTTCTGGTGGGTAAATGAGTAGAATTGTATTTCCTTATTACTGTGATTTACTACTCTTACTAAATTTAAGGAAATGGTCTTAATATAGAGATTTACCTCCACAATAAATTCGTTGTTTCTACCAAGATTTACTGACCACCAAAATTTTAGGGGATTCTTCCCAAATTTTAGGAGATTTAACACAATTTAAACATAAATGTTTATTTATGCCCCAAAAATAATTTTGAGAACTTTTGTATTTTAATTCATTTAGACCAATTTTATGTTTGTGTCATAATTATTTAATGTTTTCCCATATTTGAGATTATTTCCTAAAGTATCCTCTAAGCTTTCTAGCATAGGATTTGAAGACATACTAAAATAGAACACTATTATGCAGAAAAATCACCTCTCTTCTTTCGGATGTGTTATAGAGATTTTTAATTGTTCAGTCATCTTTTCCCCAACATGCATTAAACTATACAACACGGTCAACCACAACATCCACTCCCATAAATCTTATTTTAGCACACAGATAGGCAAGAGATAAGAAATTAAATCAAAAGAGCTTTAGCTAAGACATTCTCTTTATTATGCTTAAATTTATCAAGTCCCTTTTGTCAGAAATTAAACTTCAACAATTCTAAAACATAGTATAAAATTTTCTATGATCTAAACACTACAGAGATTTAACCAAATATACTTATCTAGAAACCAGATAGTGAAACGATTGCTGAAATGGGTGCCCTTTTCCACCCAACTGTAGGCACAACAACTCCTGAACGGATTTACTATTGGCCACCCCCTAGCTAGATCATGATGCTCTGAGAGAGACTCTTCCTTATGTTCAACAACAACCAGGGACGAAGACCTCTCTCCTCCTCCCACATGAACTTGACAAATCGATTTTCTCCCCACCAAGCAAGGGGGTCTACAATGAGTGTTTCCTCAGTCACTCATCTTCTATGCAACCTCGTTTATTGGCTTTGATTGAAAACGTTCCCTAGCAAATTCTTGTACCCAAAACAAATTTGTTTTCTAGTTCTCTTCATAACCAGAGAGTTTCACATGCTCTCCCTCTTCAAAAAATGGCCACCAGACCCATTCCTCTACTTCCTCCCTCTTTGCACACGAATTTCCTTTTTTTCTTGCCTTTCCTCAGCAAAATTTCGTGGGTCCAAATCCCCATTTCATGGTCAGGTCAGGAAGTTTTTCCAGATGGGTACTCTGCCCATCTCCTCATTGACTCTTGATGAGGACTTCCCAACTACCAGCCTGACTGGTAATTTACTTTTTTGGATCAGAGGACTGTTTTGGGTCTGAATAATTTAAATCCAGTAGAGTATTGGTCTGGTAGGGGTCATTTCAACCATTTTTGGTTCCCCTCACCATCTCTCTCATACATCATGATCTGCCTTGGCAAACCCCTTCAACAGTTATGCAACACTTTCCATTTTACATTAGTAACATAAATATTTACACTATCGTTTTAGCAAAATATAGTTATATTTACAAGCTGGTGGAAATAGGGGTATTACATTTATCCTCCTTTCTTGAATTCCCCTCCCTCATTTAATTCCCAAGTGCTTTACCCCCCCATTAATTCTCTCGCCTACCATTAAATAATAAAATAATAAAATGATCTCAAATATATTTATTTTAATAATTAATTTAATTTAACTTAACAAATTATGATCATAAAAAAATCAAATTGGGTTGTTACAGGTTCGTCTCCAGTGCAATGAACATTGTAGGCGAAAGAAAAGATGAATAAGACCCTATAAAATATGCCATGGTTCTAGGGAAATTGGGGTCTATTTTTTTTTTTTAAATCCATCCCAACCACACTATCACTTTCAAGCTTCAACTACTCTAATATGGGTCATATTACTGAACCTCCCAAATCATTTTTAGGAGAAACGTTTTCAAAGGAGTAGAAAATTGTCTTGAAAACCTGTTTAACTACCTTGATAAAGGAGGAAGATAGTTTTTTGCTAGTTAAGAATAAAAAGACAAAATAAATGAAATTGAGCTAAAAATAAGAAAAGTTAATCAAAACTAAACAAAGCCTTGTGAAAATGGGACAAGTAGTTAGAACAGAAAATTTGGCATCATCTCCACATTTTCTTACAAACCTGTGTTTTCCATTCAACAACGCTTCTTAAAGAACCTCGAAGTAATCAACAAATAAAAAGTTTTTTAACCATGTGGTGCCCCCAAGACACCCTCTCTTTTAAAAGAGGGGTCCTCAACAACTCTAAATAGAAGCTTAGCAATGAAATCTACCTGAAAGATACATCTAAGCCTATATTCAAGGAGCCAAATCCAATTATGTATTGCATGTAGATGCCTCATGGTGTATAATGTTTTTTTTTTTTAGTCTATAATACATGATTTATTTTCATGAGGCAATAGAGATGGACCCAATTTCAGCATAGAGTTGTACCTGCAATGAACAACTACATGTCCATCACTAGATTTTTTGTTTACTGGTCATCCATGAGCTCCTCCTAGGATCACATAGCCTAGCCCTCATAACCTTGGGTATCCATTAGAGAACGTCACCAAGTTTTGCATCATTTGTACTTTCAAGAGTGATTGAACAAGATATAAATGTCTCTGTTTTCCCTATACATCTACCTCAATATTTAATGTGGAGTAGAGATTTCTTGGCTTTGTTCTCTCCTCTACATCTACTTTAATATTGAGGGAAAAAATTTTAAGTTTACCTTCTTGCTTCACCCTTTCTTTCATTTTCACTTCTCTTTGTTTATTTTTTAAAGATAAAAAATAATCTTATTATTCCCACATTTTATACATAACTTGATGTCATATAATCCGAGCACTTCTACATTTTATACATAACTTGACATATTATATAGCCCTATTCACCTGCTCTTTTGGTCAAATGTGAACAACAATAAAATTATCTTATTTTATCGCACGGACAAGGGATTTCACTGGCCTCCTTTTGGAGGCTGATTCTTTAGACACTAATTATCATCGGTGCCAGCTGTATAAAACATGGGGAAGAACTAGCTGGATTCTCCATGATCATGTACAAATATCTATTTATTGTAGAATTTTCCATTAACTGCCAAAATAGATGTTCAGCAGCATTGAGTGGTGCAACGATACAAGGACGAACAGTAAACTTAGAAGCATCAAACAAGCTTTGTTGGACAATTTCACGAGTGACAAGTCCTGGTGAATTTAACAATTTGTGAACCTTAATTGCTCTTCTTATACAAAATGTAATGTATTTCGCTATATGTTATTGATTTTGTTGGCTTGAAAAGACAACATAGTTTAAAAATATGGTCTCTAAATTGAGATGCTAATTGGCTTTGTATCATAGATCCATATATTATTCTGGCCCAAAGATTGTGGAACTGCCAATTTCAATCCATCCTCCCACCTGGAGTGTACCATATCTACTATGCATGCACATAAGTTAAAAATGTATCTTGGATTATTGTCCCTTAAAAATTAATTCCTTTGGCATTGTGAACAAATACATTGTTAAGATTACTTGAGTGTTAATTGTTCACTGTTGATATCGACCCATATTTCGTAGGATCAAATTCAACTGTGAAACTGCCTATTCTGATCCATCCTCTCACATCGAGTCTACCATCTCTCCTGTGTATGCATATATAAAAACATTGGATTTTGAATGATTGTCCTTTACTATTATTTCTTTGTCCTTCAATGTTCTGTTTAATATTAATGTGGAGCTCTGTATTGCTCAGGCCTGAATTTGATTGTGGAATTGTCCATTCTTATCCATCCTACCAGATGGGGCCTATCATCTCTCCTGTACATGCTCATATGAAAACATTGGGTTTTCCATTATATATATATATATATATATATATATATATATATATATTGGTACTGGGTATGACTGCATTGTCAAATTCCTTGAACATTAACTGTTCAATAACGATTGCATCCTGCCGAGCTGAAACAATGGGGAATTATGGAGATGGGCACAAAAGTGACCTAAATTTTCTGAAAAAATCTGCTAGTGAAGTTCTCAAGAAAGCTTTTAAAAGGGACGCACACATTACGGGGCAACTTTGGTCCAAAGTTAAAAGGCTTAAAGCATGCAAATGAGAAAATTTTGCTGGTCTCATTTTCATTCACTTTGAACAGTTGATAATTTATTGAAAAGTAAATTTACTTCACCAATATGAAATGTGTAGGATGAATATGCCCAAAGGTACACTGGAAGGAACACTTTGCCAGAATACAACAGGGTTACAATCCAATGCAAATAGCAAATACACACGAAATGCCAATCTACCAAGGGATTTATTTAATGGAGACAACCTCTTAGTCAAGGCAACACAAGTAGAGGATACTAAAATGTCTTTATTATCTAAAATTGTCCGTATAATGTTCAAAGGAGACACAGTAGCCATGTAATCAAGAGAGTAAGAACATGGTTAGAAATAGAAGGATTTATCTTTGTCTAATTTTGCAGACTCTGATTAGCACCCAACTGCCCTCTAATTTTCTTTGTTAGATGCATGCTTTATTTTCTTGTTAACAGGCACATCTTTTGTCAAATGGCAATCTGTTTGATTGGCTACAAGTTACAACAACCTCATAAACTGATAATTATGCATTTGAGCCTCAAATGCTAGAAGGTATACAACTAACTGAGTAGGCACTAAGCAACCTCCTAGAAGCATATGGAAACAAACAAGATAATGGCAAAGGACATTATCTAAGAGACATTGGGATATATCATACTTATTAAGCAGGGTATATGGCATCGGTTACTACCTCTGTAGGTTTCAGATTATGGCAGATACATAGCGCCAACATCAGCTGTGCCACATAGGAGTTGACTATTCTTTATATTCATAGGCACATTACCTGGAGCATTGCTTCAATATTGCTTTTGATTAACACGTATATACCAGTGTAATTGAGTGCTTTTATTCATCTGTGGATTATCAACTTTCTTTCTTTGGGACTGTCAAATCCATGTCAAAGTGAAGTGCTGCAAATGCTTGAATATCAATATGAACCTAAAGATATGTTTGTTAACTTCATTCTGATAATATATATAATTTCCAGATAATGAAAACATGCCCAGATCAACTGCCGCTATAACAAAAATTGACTCCAACTTCAATGGCCCCGGACATCAGAGAAATGTCTAAATTTCGAATTGGAAGGCTAAAAGTATTCACTGACTGATTGCAGTACATATTCTGGGTTGAAATCATATCTTGTAGACACAAGAACTCTTGCAGTTCACTTTGCTCCTGCATTTTTATATTTGAGACACTAGTTTACATTAAAAAATAGCACTAGTTATGTGAAGCATAGTTACAAACTTACAAATTAATATTAATCTCTTCTCCAAAAAAATGGATATGAAATGACTAACCATGAGATATACAAATAGGATTCATCAATCCTAATCTTGCATTTAAAGTGATGCAAAACTACAGCTGGATTGAGCTCAGTAGAAAAAAGAATTTTCTAACAAAACTAGTGCTTATGAGGGATAAAATACAGAGATTTACATCGAAAAGATATATTCTCAAAATAGGTTGTGGTCATTCAAGAATACCAACCTCACCGTGGTATTTTGTTAATCAAACTCAAAACGTGTCCCATGCAAAGACCACTTATAGCACCCTTATGATGCCCCCCCCACATGATTTGCGAGGCTAGTGTCACAAACATTTCCACGACAAAGTGGGCAAACTCTGCACAGGCAAAATTTTTGATAATGAGCACTCTCTTTTATGGTTTGTACATTCACAAAACTTAAAGATAATGGTACATAGAAATTGTTAATCCCTAGAGACAACATAGTTTCAAGTTTCCAGAAAACAGTCCTGAAGGCAACCCAACTTAGAGTTGCCAAAAAACAGACCTTAAGGCAACCCAGTTGAGAGAGTTGCCAAAAAACAGTCCTGGAGGCACCCAACATGCCAAATATTCCCAACTATCCGACAGCCACACCAAGAAAAATATTGTTATAGCCAAAGTACACAACTTGACAATCATCTAGAAAGTAACCAAGAACATTTTCTCTCTTTTGTCATAAGATGGTTTAATGGTACTAGAAGCAATTGAACCTATTTTCAGTAGCACTGTATCAACACCTCAGCTAACAAATATGCTAGCAGAATAAACTTAAAATAATATATGTTCATATTCAGATTTGAAAAATCAACAAAAAATTCCAGGTAACAAAAATATCAAGATTAATGTTGCAACAATAGTTGATTGCAGAAGATATAGATGCCGTTGTGATAGAACCATAAACCATCGATAGACAATATTAAATATTGATAAGCTATCACAATTTCAACAAACTAACAGCATATACACCAAATGCATTAAATATCTGAATACTAAAATTGAAATAACAGCAGTCTGATCAACACTGTTTATAATAGTTCATCAAGATAGGCTCCAACAGAAAAGATTGCGAAAGCATACTCCATTCATTCATACTACCACCTCCATGTTTCAAGTTTAAGGTGGGAATTTTAAAAGACGGGCACAAGAGAGTCAATCAATTGATTCCAAGACGTTCTCAAGTATATTAATTAGTATATTTTCTTTACAAAACATCAACCCTAAAAGCAGCTACAAAAGGACTGCTGATGGAGTAAGTTGTTTAAGGATGGCAGGTGCCAGTCAAGGCAGTCAATGAGACATTATTCCAGCAAATCCTTAATGCACAGGAGCATTTACAATTCTGAATATTTAGTTCGTGTTTAACTAATTAACTCTTGCAATGAAAAGACTGTTGTCTTCGGCTGAAAAATCTGGATTAAACATGTTATAGCTGAAGCAAATGATGATCTCAGGAATTCTGTTTAGAACTATGGGTTGACATGTAAAGTTGGATGAAACAGGTTGGTTATGTAAAACAGCAGAGCGGTAAGCCTTTAGCAGGCCATTGTAGAAAAGATGGTTTCTTTTGGTTCTTTTTGGGACTTTAAGCTTTTTGAAATGCTGAATCAAGCATATATGGATTGTACACTTTTTATATCTAAATAAAGAGTTACAACTTTTTTCTGACAAAACAAAACATCAACTCTAAAAACATTATCTTGTCTAAGCTTGAAAACCCTATTTGTGTCAAGAAAATCATTAACAATATGAACTAGTATTCCATTTTTGTTGATCTGTTCTCTAATTCACATCTGGCCCATATCATACAAAACTGAGTATTTATCTTTGACCAAGGTCCAAGTCCTACTACATGATTGAAATTATAAACACCTATTGATAGTCCTATTTAAGGTAGTCAAAGAATAATGCAACAATAGGATGCTGTAAGATTGGGTTTCCAATAATCTTCTACAATACTATCACATTACAATAATACAATCTTCCACAAGCACAAAGAAAATACCATCATACAATAACATGACGACATACCGGAAAAAAACACATCCAATAATTAGATTGGTATTTATTATTAACTTTTGACAACCATATTGATAAAATCATTATTAGTAGTATGCTTTAGTAATGTGAAAATAAGGTACCAGGGATATTTTGCAGAAAAGAAATAACTATGGCCCTGGGAGAAGTTCTCTTTGCAAGAGTTATGAGGAAACCGACTATCATCTGGCAATGACTTGTTCGTATACTGTTCTGGTTTAGAAAGTGTTGAGATTTTATGTAATTTTGGAAGTTATTCCTAGGTGTAATTATATTGGTTATTCCTAAGTGTAATTGTGAAAGGGTTTATTTATAAGTCATGTCTTTTAGGTCTTTTAGAGTATAAATAGAGGTTATATCGAGTCATTTTGATCACTCATTGAATATAAGTACAAGAGAGTAGTATGCACTTATCTAGGAGGCTATTCTTGGTTCGTGTCTAGGTCTCTTTGGTCTTGATTTCGTGAAAGAGCATTGTAAGACTTGTACATGTCGGAGGAATCTATACCGAGGAAAGTTTGCAGTGTTTTCTCCCCCTTGAGGGTTTCCCTGAGGATATATCTTATTGTTCTGTGGATATCCATCTTTCAGTTGTGATCCCTTTGCATATTAAATAATAATAAAAGAATATAATACTTTAACTGTTAGAAAAACAAAAAGAAATAAACAGAAAGAGGTGGAAATTATGTCTGATTTGAGGAATATTTGGTCAGGGGCTTCTATCGAAGAAGCATTGAAAATATGGTGTGAAAACTCCAATACAAAGGCGATTAGGGTACTTTCTGTGATCATATCACGGGGCATCTGGAAAGCAAGAAATTATAGCCTTTTTTGAGGATAAACCCATTCCTTCTCTACAGTGTGGTACTCGAGGTTTCATCATTCAGTCTTCTTTAAAGCAGCAGAGTAAGGATAAAGCTAGAAGGCAGATTGTCCAGGAGCAGATTGACAAATCAGGTGCCTGGGCCTATTTTGAAGGTGCATCACATGGGGACCCCAGACTCTGTGGAGCTGGTGGGTCCTTACACCTGGGAGATGGTCTTTTGATAAATTTCCAAACAGGGCTGGGACCTGGAACTAACAACCTTGCTGAGCTAATGGCCTTGAGGTTGATTCTTTTGTTGGCTATTGAAAAAGGTGTTAACAGATTACAAGTGTTTGGAGACTCGCTTCTAGTCATGAAATGGTG
>ML802482.1:247099-280329 GCA_009831015.1 Picea engelmannii
GTTTGTTAAAACATCAAGTCATTGGTATTAAATCAAGACTGCCATGGTAAACATTTCACATGTACCCTACCGTGCCTTTGACTAAATGTTGAAAATGGCATCCTGTCATGGTTCTTTTCAATTAACAAGCATTTTCATACTACTATTGCACTAGCACAACATGACCTTCAAAACTGATACCCATCAAAGAATGTAACGTGTGGAATAACTTACTGTGCATCATCATCATTTACACGGTTTTCTTTTTTGCTGTACATCCTGACTGGCATGGAGTTGACAACATCATCAGGAGCAGGGAACGATCCAAGTGAGGAAACTGGGGATCGGGAGGACAATGCCATAGACTGGTGATGAATTTCATCAAGAACCTGACTCAAATAACTTATTCATTGTTAAGATACCTTTAAACACTATACTGGATAAATCATAACAGATATTATATATGGTCAACACTGACTAAGGCTCTAATTCAGTGTTCAGAAATTTGAAAAACAACTAAAGCACTGTGTCAAACCTCAAACAGAGCTTCTGCCAACATGATAATCCTTGAGATGCTTGCCCTGGTATTTGAGTCATCTGTCCTTCCAACATTTTGGCATGAGCAACGCCCTGTCCGATGGTGGCCAGCAAAAATACATGACCTCTCATGCCCAGCTAAATTCTCAAAGCTGCTGCTTAAACGTTGCAGAGCCCGAACCTGCAATTGAAAGATGCATAATAAAGAACAATAGCTTCCAGAATTATAAAATGGCACAGGAGAAAACAAAAAGTACAACAAACCTGAGATCTTGCCCTCCGTCTCCGTTCCTCAAGGTACAGGCTTCTATGTTCCAGTATGCTGCTGTTATTATGAGGTGTGTCTTCGTTCATTTGGCTTCTCTCCTCCCTTTGCCTCCGACTGTCATTCATGGATCTAAGAGTACGAAGAAACTGATCTTGTGCAAGAGTTGGTGTTGTTCCAGCATGCCTGTTTGAGGAAGCTCTAGTTAACGCTTCCCAGAACCTTCTCCCATTATGTTGTCTTGTCTCCCTTGCTGTAGAATCTCCTTGCAGAATGCCAAAGGAGCCCTCAGATGATGCTGTCCTCCTAAGCACTCTGTCACGAAGTCGCCCCACACTACGTGTTCTTCTGAAACTTACATTGTCTTCAACATGTTCAGGTGTCCCTCTTCTCTGGATACGTCTTGCATCCCTTGACTCCACTGGGGTGGAATAGGAATGGATCACAGAAGATACATTTTGATCAGAGGCTGTAGACTGATTGATGTTGCAACTCAAATCATGTTGGGAAGCCCTATCGTCACGATGTGCCTCACTGGAAGGTTCGGAAAATGCATCTCCCCACTCTAGTGCAGTGAGAGGAAGATCTGTGCATTGTCCAACTCTTGCTTGCATTGAATGATCACTTTGATGCCTAGGTCTACTTTCGCAAGAATTGTGTGACCCGTTAACCTGCACTTGCTGTTGGTCACTGCCATTTCTCAAGGGACCATTATCAAATCTCCTGTTCCGTTCAACACTGGAAGACTGACGCTTAAGTCTCCTTGCAAAGAATGAATAGGCTTCTGATGACCCTAAACTTCTCGCCCTCCTTAACCTAACATTAGAATCGTGTTTGTTGCAACTAGAAGCATTTAAGCTGCAATTATGAACAGATTGTTCAACAATTTCACCTCTATCTGAACTTCTACAGGAAAAATTGCTTGAGGATTCTAGTGCTTGAGCTCTATGAACTTGAGTGGAGCTGCTGCTAGCATCGGAAACTGGATGAAAAAGCCTTTTTTGACTTCTTTCAACACAGTTTCTGGAAGATTTAGATATGCATTTAATCTTTCCACTAAGAGGCTTCAGTGGATTGTTATCTCCTACGACTTCATTCACACTTGCAGTAGCCATATTCCCACCGCATGGTCCCTCATGAGAAGAAGAATTCTGAGAAATTGCAAACCACTACTACAGAATCAGAAGAAAGAAACAGTCAAAACTGAAGAAACACTCCATTGAAAATAGTTACTATCACCCTCAAGTTCTTGAGCAAGAAACTAACTGATGACAAACTAGCTTCAGATTCAATTAGATTTAAAACAAACCTTAGACAAACAATCAATGTGCCAGGTCCCCGAATGTATAAACTATAGACTGACAACAAGACTGCTTAGAAGATCAAGTGTTCAGTGAAAACATTACAAATACTATAAATTCAGAACTGTCAAAAAAAACATTGAGGGTCGAAGTTGCATTTTGCACATTCAATTACAGAAAAGACTATATGAATTGAAAACAAGCAGATTGAAAGACAATTGCCGATTTGAGTACTCAAAAATTTAGGATAAATAAGGTAATAATAAGAACAATAGTAAGCTTTTCAATATTCCTACCAAGGACATATTCCTTCAGCTCCAATGCCTACTCAAGTCATTTGTATGACTATTCATTCTGATCACTTATATGAGAGTAATTTTCACAATTGCATACGCTCATTCTTGCAATTGCATACTTCATTCCCTGTTTCCAAGTTCAGTCGTATCTAAGCATCCTCTGTTCATATGCAATATGCCTCATTACCCTTTTTTTCTTCCAGTGTGACAATATAATCTCCATTAATATGAAAACCAAAATACAAAACAATGACCATTTACCATAGTTGCATGATAAATTGCAAGATGAGCTCAGAATATCCAACTCAGTTGCATTCATTCCAGCGCTGCTAGAGTTCAGATCAGCAGATAACTAGACTCGTTTAAATATTCTCTAGGAAAGATGCTAAAATCGTCAGTTTTCCTTTTCTTTACTTCAGTGTTATGAACGTGCAGGATTCCTCGCAGATTCATTTTTTGGTACTTTTCAATTGGCATAGGATACACCTTCCAGTCAAAGCATATTACTTAGCATAAAGAGTGATGCAATGTTAAATCAACTCGAAGAGTCCGCCCTAAGCTTTTTACCTACAAGGACATGTTGTGAAATAGGTCTGATTCATCCAGAAAAAGTTTCCCTATTGTCCATCTTCTTTGGTCTTTAATGATAACCATCCACCTTTATCAGGTATTTGTTTCAGCATATTCTCCTTGGCTTCTCACCAACCAACAATGCATGAAATGTGGATTGAAAATATGCAAAGTTGAAGCACTTTGCTAAAATATATCTTCTTCAACGTACTCTTCATATTTTGGGCCAAACTGCAGAACCCATTAAGAAAAATTGACTTTGTTCTTACCAGTGCACCTCAGCAGATTCAATTTGGATTTTTGAAGTCATCAAATACCTATCTAAGAGTAGTTACCAATAGATAACAGCTTCAATTTTTTTCCTACTAGAAAGAAAAACAAGGATGGATTCCTCCATGTCAATGTATGTACACAGCATTTTCCTGAAACCGATAAAACATTGAAAATAATACTCAGACCAGTATATGAAGAATAGTATCTCAGTTATTCGGGATGGATTGTTATTGTGGACTGTACGACAGAAAAATTCATCTATGCAAGTTCCTGAGCATACTTGAGGAAAACCTCCTTCTGATTCAATTGCAGTGACTAAGCCACTAAGAGGTGTTACTGTGATCTTTTGCTACAACGTAAATATCAAATTTTAAGGTCTTTGTTGACCATACCCAGAACCCCATAATAACATGAATTGACAGAGCTAAAACAATATTGCCGTACACTAAAAGCTGTTGAGATTCAGGCCTGAAAAACACACAAACCCATATATGAGGCATGTTAAGAGAGTCATGGCATCAGTTAAAATCAATGGAAGAACTAGATTGTTGGATGGATGAGGAAGACCAGACAAAGTACACTAAAGGTTAAGAAAAAGGGCTGCCTGAAAGCACCATAGTGAAAGGGATTAAGGATCGGTGTCCAGAAAGTCCTCTAAGCAATCAGCCATTAGATATTGCAGCCTGGTCAGCTGAAGCCAGAGTTGTCTGCAAGGTTCAAATCATAATTATACATTAGCAATGAAGCAGATTTCATTTAATAGTGCAATCGATTTCTTATGATCCCAAGTTCAATGCTCTGGAGTCACAGTTGTATACAGAGGCACGTAAATTACTGATTGAAGATTTTTCCACGGCTTCCTATATCAAAGTGTAATATCCTGAAACCCCAACGGGCCTATCTCTAGCTTCAATCTTTATAATTGTTCCAGTTAAGAAAACTGGCATTGTTGAGTAACAGGAGAAAGTTTGAAATACCTTTTAAGTCCATAAAACAGAACTAAATATTATTAAAAACAACACAAATACATGTTCATATTGCTCTCAATGACAACAGAACACAGTACATACCGAAGCTTTATCAGGAGAATCTACAGAGTGATAAAAACACCGAGAATGAAACTTGCGATGCCCCTCCGTTCTTCTTGGTTCATTTGCATCTAGTGAGGATGATGGGACTGTATTTCTGCTACTGCTTGATCCCATTCTCAATCTTCAAAAACAAATCTAGATTTACTGTTAACTTATTTGAATCCTTATCAAATTCCTAGGATTCTAAGGCTGATGAATATATTAGAGAGAAGGATTGCAGATGAGAATCCCCTTATTGATTTCCTCTCTGCATTAGGCTATTAGGCGAAGCTGGGATTGCAGTATAAGCCTCATCCTGATGGAACTCAATCCAGAAAGGTCGCCCAGAAGAATGCTCAGCTGCAAGAACAGGCCCTTTTCATTCGTATTTAAACATAAACCAAAGATTTCGATCGGAATCCAGCCTCCTTGATTGGACCCAATTCAGAAAGCTCAACCAGAAGAATACCCAGCTGCAAGAACGGGCCCTTTGTTCATTTGTATTCAAATTAGAACCAGCTTTTTAAATCAGAATCCAGATCAGTTTCCAAGACTCGGGATTGTGTCCATAGTTAGAACTTTGAAATGGGCATTGACCAGGATGGGACGATGGGTGAAATAGTTGAATTGGGTAACCGTTTGTACTCGTGGAGAACAGGCTGGAAAAAGGCCAAGCGGAGAAACCAAGATCGCCAGTGAAGGCTTTGTAAAAGTTGAGGAAACACTAAAATACAATAAAGTGTGCCATTAGATATTCAGATAAGCATAAGCACATGAGCCAGGGAGGAAACTGTGGCAGAAAAATGGGTTTGGGGTGGGGGTTGAGATTGCACGATGCAGATTTAATGAGGTCAGTGCCAACTAAACAGCCCGGGTATGATGCATCGAAATGGGGTTGTGTTTGTTTTGGGGAACAAGACAAATCAAACACTCCCAGCAGATTCCAATTCCATTTCAAATAGCAGACATATACAATCACAGACAGAAGAGGAGATGGCTCAATTTTTCAAAGTATTTTGAATTTGTATCATTGCACCTATACCCACTATTTTATACATTATTGTCGATTTAATAATTTGATTGTCCCGCACTTAGAACGTGGTCACATGGGGCTGCTGCATGGTAGGGTCGATTTTCCTATTCAAAATTGCAATATATACATGTGCAATCGCTGGGCTCTATGAGTAGTCGTTGTAGGTAATTGTCGGAGATGGCAATTCACACTTTGAGATCGAGCCGTTAAAAGTTGTTCCATAATGTTTCAAAGTATTCTGTGGAGCGTAAAGTCCCACTAAAAGCAGCCTGATGTGACCATATCCTCATTGCTTCCACTGAAGATCGAATAATTTGGATGTTTAAATTTTGAATGTGATTCATTGCACAAAGGATTTTTAAAATTCATAATGCTTTAGGATTATTATCTTGGATTGATTTTTAAAATTCATAATGCTTTAGGATTATTATCTTGGATTGTAGTTGTGTAAGAAAATTTTTTAAGTACATATCAGGATTATTATCCTTAGAATATTTTTATAATCCATAATATTTTAAGATTATTTGGAGTGTAGTTCACTATTTTTTTGGGTTAAACAATATTAATTATAAAAATATTATAAATAATTTAATTAATTATAAAAATATTTAAAAATTATAATTTTATTATTTTAAAAAATTATAATTATTTGATTAAAAAATCAAAACAAGTTTAAAATATATTAGAATTAACATTTATTTGCTACATATGTAAGTATTTTTATGGCATTCAATCATCTAGGGGTACCTTACCCTCCGCTCAGCGATTTGACTGGTAAAGTCTACGAAGGTATACATACCCTACCTCCCTCTGGATTTGAACCTGTAACCTCTTTCTTTGTGAGACAATGGATCCTCTCCATTTCTGGATTTGACTACTAAATTCTTTGGAGGTGTACATAACCTACCCCTCTAGATTTGAACACATTCCACAAGGAAACACATATTATCAACCATTAGTCTCACTCGATATTTAATATATAAAATTTGTTAATAAAACTTTTTTAAATGTAAAATGTTTAAATTTTAAAAATAAAATTAAAGCTTGTAAAATATTTTTAAAATAATTATTAAATTTTCAAAATTATAATAATATTATTATCAATTTTTCAATTTCAAAATTATAATAATATTTTTTTTTAAGTAAAAAAGAGAGGTGGTTCCTGCTATATTAAGTGGCAAAAAAAATACAACTGTGTTGAGGCTGCCATTTGTGTCGCCATTTTATCGGAAACCAGCACATCTGGCAGCGAATGTTGTTCCAATCAAAAGTGGGTGGTTCGCCATCTGTCCTTCCCGTAGGAAACCAGGGCAGATGGCGTTCCATAGTCTGAATTATATCCATGGTTTTACAGTGAGCACCTAGAAGCCTAAGCATAGCCCTGAGCACTAAAACAAAACAAAACAGAAGCATAACCATGGTGATTACCTGGTGGCCATGTTGGCCTCGTCCTCTTGTTCTCCTCCTCTAGCTGGCATCACAAATGGTTGCGCGCGGGTTGGGCATTTATGCCCTGTTGGTGCATTGGAAAATGTGTCATAAAGCATGTCCAGTCGCTGGCTCATGAGGAGGACACGATGGACTTGGTCCGCCATCTGTCCGCACAAATCAAACAAGAGTTCGAGGTGCTCCAGGTGGAGGAAAGGTGGCGGGACATGCCACTGCTCATGCATGGACGAAACGGGAGGTGGCGACAGAACCTTGCCACCTTCCCTCGTCGTGCCTCCTAGCATGTTCTCCTCGACCTCACTTGGGACTGCCTCCCCTTGTTGTTCTTTGCCTGCTCCTTCATCCTCATCGCTCCCTGTCTCTGTGTCCAAGGTGTGTTCAACCTTGGTTGTGGTCGCCTGAGAGGCCATTTCTTCCGGTATCTCCTCCTCTATGCAGCAAGTGGGGAAGTCATCGCAATTCTTTGCTCCTATGTCGCTCCCTGGTTGCTTCTCAGAGGCTGTCGAAGTGTCTTTTCCAGGAAATGACTTGTGGGCTGCTAGTTATCGGGCATAGTGAATAAGAGATGCTCTGGAGGAGCTTGAATTGGCTCCTCCGGGAAAATCTTCTCCACATATGCCATGGGAGGGAGTCTTGCCTCATTTTCTCTATGCGCAAGATGGGTGTGAGCCAGTGAGAGTGCTCGCTCCATCCATTGCAACCTCTGACGTCGAGCGACATGGGTATACCAGGAAAAACCACGACGTGGTTTCCCTCTTTCTCGAGGCATCGAAGTGAAAGAAGGGATTGCAAAAACGCAGAGGGTGGTCTGATTAATGCACCAGAGCTCGCAATTGCAACGATGGTGCAGGGCGAAAATGAATTGAGTGCATCCATGTCTCGNTGATTATTTAATATTTTGATTTAGTCAACATTATTACACAACATTAAATAATATATAAACTTGATTATTTTAAATTTATTTTTCTTTATAAATGATTTAAACAATTATAATTATTTAATATTTTAATTTAGTTAACATTATTAGACAACATTAATGAATAACATTAACTAATATATAAACTTTAATAAGATGTTAAGGAACTTATTGCCCTTTTAAATTTCAATTTCAAAATCCTACAATTTCCAATTTAAAAAGTGCAAGAGAAAAGGGTGCATCTTTTGTGTATATACTAAAAAGGTTAAAAAGAACTCTGATATTTTGTGTATATACTAAAAAGGCTAAAAAGAACTCTGAAATATGTTGGAGGTTGAAAAACTTAATTTTTTAATGCGTTAAGTTTTATGGATTTGATTTAGCTTTATAATATTAAAATAAAAATAAAATGTAAGATAAATATTAATATTAATTTTATATTACTTTGGATGGGGTGCCACGCGGAAAGGAAGAGATACGTGGAGGTGCGCAGGGAGAGGCCATTTATGGTGGCTCTCACCTCACACCATAGCCATTTATGAAGGCTCTCACCTATGTCGGCCTCCGTCTATCGATGGGGCCTCTCACGCGTGAGCACAGGTCGGCCAGCCAGAGCATTAAGCTCTCGGCTTTAATGGATGCAACCATAGTTTATGCCATTATCCGCCTCACCGGAACTCTTAGAATGCATTCGAAGCTCGTCAAGCAGAGCAGGAATAGCAGTGCAGGCGACACCCTGGCATTGGTCATCATTCTCACTATGCCACGAGCGAGGGGGAGACCTCGCAGAGGAGCAAGCTGGTACGCGACTGACTCCAGGAGAAAACGACACAAGCGGTTCGAACGAGCTCTGCTCCTGGCCAAGAGAAAGCGACACAGGGAGACCATAGCAACGAACTCGCCCCCCAGAACTTTTGTCGAGGAAATTTCGACCATGGAGCTCCCACCGGACTTCTCTGAGAGTCGAATGTTTACAGTTCTAGATAATTGGAATCCCCCGGTGCGCATTGGAGAAGCAGTAGCATCGCCCCGTTCGAGAGACACTTTCGGTCCCAACGACGCTCCTAATGAAGAGCTCGCCACTTTCCTATTAGAGGAGGAGCTGCCGGAAAGCAACACCGACTCGCAGTCGCAGAGGAAGAAACAGAGTAGCTAGGAAACGGATGCCAAACCAAAGTCGCTGCCCTCGACACCACTCCTACACCCGGAGCACTTGAACCTGATCTTTGAGGTCCGCAGTCTGGTGGATGATCAAATTTTCAGAGCCGTCCGCGTTAGCCAACGCTTGGACATGCTATATGCAACCTACTCCAGTGCCACACCTCGGCGACAATGTCCAACCTGTGCTCAGCCCTATGTCATTCCTGTCAGCAGCGACAAGGCGAAGGACGACTGCGAGGACTCTGGGGAATAGGTTCTTCTGTTTCGCATGGTCTCCAACTCCATTTCTTTTGTTGTTTATCAGAGCTGTAGCTCTTTAGTTGTTAGCCTGGTTAGCGTTAGCATAGACCTTACTAAACTGTTGATGAAAATGGACATGCACCCTGGTTTCCTTCGGACAGGGTGGCAAAATGAGTTGTTTGATTTTGCATGCTACTATGGATAGGCCAACTATCATGGTTTCCTACATAGGCAAGACAACTGGCACCTATATGTCATATGTATTTCTTTTTTGAAGCTTTAATATAACAGGATTCACCTTTTTTATTTAAAATATATATATATATATATATATATATATATATATATATATATATATATATATATTTTTATATTACAATTAAAAATTTAATATAATTTGAAAAAAAATTAATAATAATTGATTTAACAACCAATCAAATTAATTTTAAGAATATTTTTTTTATATTTTTTCATTTATTTAAATTTCAAACTGATCCAATCTTAATTTAAACACACATCAAATCCAGTTAACTTAATTCAAAACAATCAATTTATTAATTTAAACTAAAGAAAAACACAAAAATAAAACATTTTATAAAATACTAAAACACACAAATCTCAACATTACATTTAAATGTAAAAATATCTATGCAGCAAAAATAAACCTACAACACAAACTTGAACAGCATTCAAAATACCTATCTTAGGCAAAGCTCAACTGCTTAATCCTTGTCTTAAACTTTCCATAGACCACCCACTCCTTACCCACTCCTTGTACTTTTGCCAAAGAGTCTTGCCTAAGTCCTGTACCCGATAGTCCTACCAAAGAGTAGATAAAGTGAAACCAAAAATAAACCTTTTCTGGTATGTTATTTTTTTTTAAATTGTAAAATTGTGTGAGTGTTGATAGCCACCAAGTGAATACTAATAAAAACTTATGACTTGATAAAGGAAACTTATGACTGGGTAAAAATTGAGATGTCCAAAAATAATATGTTATTTGCTATAACAAAAATAATATGTTATTTGTTATAACAAAAACTTAGCATTTATACCTTACCTAAATGGTAAAACATAACCTTTAAAGGCTTATATACTTTAGGTATATCTGAATAAAGTGAATAGCAGGCTGCAGATTTAAGATTTTTAATGCACAGTCATCAAAACTGATGGAACTCTTTGTTCAGGAAGGTCAAAGTTGCAGAACTCCGTGCAAATGAAATTGAGATAAGAAGCATGTTTAATGCATTGTGCATAACTGAAATCAGAAACATTATTAATCCATTCTGCGTAAGTAATAATAATCCATTCAAAATTAAGATATCAGACATGAATCTTAAGAAACCAACACAGCCAAGCTTTTACAAGAGTCAAAGAATCACAGACAATTCATTTATTAGTGGAAACTAGTACTTGCATGGGTTGGGTTTTGTGCTAAATATTAGGTTTGGAATCAATACTTATGCAGGGGGATAGATGTAATTCTGATGCAAAAGTATATTTATCTATTTTTATGCATGGGATTTTTAGGAAAGGTAAATTGAGATTTTTGATATAATTTAATATATTAAAGTTTAAAAAGTATAATTAAAGTATATTTATTTATTGTTGGGTTTTTAGGAAAGATAAACTGAAAAGTATGTAGAAATTGAGTTGTTTAACATAATTTAAGGCATTAAAATTTTAAAAGTATAATTTTTCTTTCAAAGAGGGTCTATGAAATGATCAGAATTTTTGAAAAAAAATAAAAATTGAATGTAAATTTTTTTGTTTTTTCCAATTTTAATCAATTAAATACTTTACTACTTACTATTAATCATCATTAAATATCTTGCTACTTATCAAATAAGAATATTTCTAAGTACTATTAAGCATCATTAAATACCTTGCTATGCATCATAGAACATTGTTATCCAGTATTGAATGCTGTGTGAGATGGGGATGTACCATGCATTTAAATTGCTTTAAATTTGATTGTGCATACTTATCTTCATGTAGTATTCAATGTTGTGTAACAGGGTGCTTAATGTTGGTCTATACTACAGTTATATTCAATGTTGTGTAACAGGGTGCTTAATGTTGGTTTATACTACAATTATATCCAATGTTGTGTAACAGGGTACTTAATGTTGGTCTATACTACAGTTATATTCAATGTTGTGTAACAGGGTGTTTAATGTTAATCTATACTACAATTATATCCAATGTTGTGTAACAAGGTGCTTAATGTTGATCTATACTACAGTTATGAAATTTTCCCCATATAGTATTCAATACTATATAGTAGGGTGTTTAATGTTAATCTAAACTACATTGTTATGAAAGGTTCTCCAGCTGTAAAATCTAACCTCATAATATCTTTACTGATCAGAGATAGAATCTAAAAAAAATGGATGCAATCACCTATTTTAATATATTTAAAATGCAGGATTGTCAAATATTCAATATTGCATAACAAGATGTTTAATATTTCTCACGTACAATATTCAATATTGCATAGCAAGGTGTTAGTCTACACCGACTAACACTGTATGAGGTTCTCCAGAGGTAAAATGTAGCTTCATAATACCGTTACTGGTCAGAGATAAAATCTAGCCTCGAGAAAAAAATGGAGTGCAGTCACCTGTTTTAGTCATTTAAAACGCAGGATTGTCAGATTGGAAAGCTGACAAATGCAGAAATCACCTGTATATATGCATGTAAAGTGTCAGATTTGAAAGCTGACAGGTCAAATAAACAGAAAAATATAGAGATGGAGATACGCGCAGAGGGCAATATTCCTCACAGGGACATTTAATACGTAGATATAGAAGATAAATATGGCTCAGTTTGACTGACATCACCAATAATTTAACATGCAAGAGTATACATGACAGCTGAGTCCTAGAGATTTATTAATTGAAGCATCGTTGAGGTCGTTGGGTAAAGACGACGAAGGGGATAAACGTTATTGATTGCAGAGCTGCTCAGAGATTAGTGGTAAGGGTATGGTCTAGGTTAGGTGGGCAGAGCTGCACAAAGATTGCTGGTAAGAGTATGGTCCTCTTTCTGTGGTGCAGTCAGTGATTGTTGTCTTGTTTAGGTGGGCAGAGCTGCTCAGAGATTACTGGTAAGGGTATGGTCCTCTTTCTGTGGTGTAGTGAGTGACTTTATGTGCTAGAGGATGAACTGTACAATGGTGTGATTTATCAACGGTATGATATGTGGCAAGTGTAAAGTCACAATTACTTCTCAGTGTTTTGGTGTGGTTTGCTATCATCTTCATAAATAAATCTGATTTGTGTTTAATAATTTTTGTCCTTACTTTTAAAGACACTAAATGTCTCTAAATGCATAATGGACAGTTGTGGCATAAAATCCAACTTCCAAATTGATTATTTATGATGGAATCAAATGACAATTGGCATAGTTATTGATTATTGGCGATGTCACCTAAAGAGTTTGAAATAGAGGAAGGAGGAATGATTATTTATTTATGAAATTTTATATAATAGTTTTTTGTTTTAGATGATGGTTTTTTTTATATGAAGTATTTCATAAACATAATTTCTTTAAATATGTATTTAATCTCCCCTCCAACACTTAAGTAAGTAAAGAAAGAATCTATCTTATTAAAGCCTTCGAAGTAAATGGTTAGTCTTTCTCTCAAATCGACAGAGCTTTTTGTTCTGTCTTAAAGCTCTGTTCCCCATCCAAAAACCAAGAAGCTCATTCTGCTTCTCCTTGTCAACCCAAATTTTACTCGTGTACATCAAAGGGTTAACAAAGAAAATTTCCAAGATCTTAGTCGAAACGAATATAAAAACTCTCTTCAAAACTCACAAGATCCTCAAACAACAATATAGAAACACCAAAGACCCTCTCCTTTCACAAGGTGTGTATCAAATTATTTGTTCTTGTGGTAAAATATACAGTAACTAAGGTTGGAAGTTAGAAGAATATTTGGGATTACAATAAGAACACACAAACGAGAGGATGTAGTATATTTGGAACTTCAAGAATAATGTTGATTATATGGGCAAATGAATTGATATGGTCTAAAAATAAGGCGTCAAAGGTATACACTGCTAAATTAGGTTATAAGGCACTGCTGAAGGAAAGTGAGGAAGAGGAGAATCTATTGTGGTGGAAAGCAACTTGGAAACTCACATGTCCATTAAAAACCTTTTTTTTTAATGGCTAGTCTTGTTCAATAAGGTCTTAACATGGAATAACTACAAAATGAGGGCATGGTAGGGTCCATGGTGGTGTATCTTGTGTAAAAGGGAAGATGAATCTAATGACCATTTCTTAGTGCATTCCCCATTTATATAAATAAATATGGGAGGGGGTTGTGAAACTAGTTGATGGAAAATGCATGTAGAAAGCGAGTACTTTACATGAATGCTGGGAAAAATGATGTAAGGATGGGTCAGTTAGAAGTCACAAAGCATTGCCTTGTACAGTGATATGGGCAATATGGCTAGCAATAAATGAAAAAAAAAAACTTTCAAAATAAAGAAATTATTCCTATAGAAGTTTGTCATCATAATAGATACGCACACAAAGGGATATAGAAACCTTTGAAGGATAAAAAATAAAGAATATTAAAGGCTTGGAAGATAGACATATCTATGGCTTTGAGTTACTTTGATGGAACTAGTCAAGGTTGTTGAATAAATTATTGTCATTGATGTCAAAGGTAAGTATTCAAATATAAATGTGACTTTACAAAAGTGGAAAATTTAAGTGGAAGTGGAGTTTATGTAAAAGTGGAGTAAACAAGAAAGTGAATTAAAATAGAAGAAGACAAAAGTGAAAGTGGAGTTTACTTAAAAAAAAATAAGTAAACATGAAAATTGATTAAAAAAGGTAAAAGTGAAAGTGCACATGGTATTTGCACATGGATTTAAAACCCATGGTGGTATTTTACCCATGGTATGTTAAAAAGTGAATTAAAATTAAAAATAAGGAGGAAAATTAATTGTTATTTAATAAAAGTCGTGACTTTTCATGTAAAGCTTATGGTAAAGTATAAATGGAGAAGAGGGTTATGAGAAAAAATATGTGTGCGAGTGAAAATATAATATTCTTATGCATACCATTTGAGGAGCGACGATTAAATATTAGTGAAGATCATATATGGTGTTCTAGCAAATACATTAGGCATTCTAGCAAGCAAAACTGGTAAAGGCATATCTAAGGAAAAAGTAGAAGCAAGAAGATCTGGTGAAGGCAGAGCGAAAGAAGAAGGAGCGAGCATCGAGTAGATATGACAAAAGAAGGAGTGAGTGTCGAGTTGATCTGGTGAAAGCAAAAGTAGTGAGTGCAAAGCAGATCTGGTGAAAGTAGAAGTAACGAGCGCAAAGCAAATTTGGTGAAAAAAAAAGCAGTAAGCAGACCAATGAAGGAAATGAAAATGCAGAACTTGTAAGTAGGTTGGTGCCCACATAACAAACAATTGTGGGGATCAATGTCTCTTGTAGGTCGGTGCCTACAAACAATAGAGGGGATTGGTGTCTCTTATAGGTTGTTGCCTACAAACAATAGAGGGGATTAGTGTCTCTTGTATGTCGGTTCCTTGATCCAGATGGATGTCGGTGGCCTCCCACCTATTCCAACTGGCTCATTTTGGCAGTTTTCCAGTTCAACAGTTTTTTCCTAGTTTTCAGGTCCTTGACTTCTAGGGCCGTTTTGAGGCCCTAAAAAACATTTTGATAGCTCGCCATAGGAAACATGCGTAGTCCTCGGATAGACCTTTCCAACGGGATATCTTGTGCCTAAAACAAAGATCGTATGCAAAAGTTACAACCCCGGGAAGTTGATATACTAATTTACCCAAACAAGGCCCACATGACTTTTGGCGCTTCATCTCCCATGGTTAGTGTAATATTCCAGATATAAAAAGTATGCAGAACATAATTAAAATGCTAGAAATGGGAGATGAACAACAATATAACCAGAATAACACCACAATAATACTAAAATGATAACAGAATAACACCAGAAAGAGCACTTCGATTACTGATAGCAATGTTCACGAACCTCTTCGAGGGGGCAACCTCCAGTCGAGCAGATCTCTATTACAATAATATCCAAGCTAGGGTTCACATACCCTCGATTCCTATTTATACTAAACATGTCTATCAAGAGAACCATCTAGAGGAAGATCCTTCTAGAAGCAGAAGCTTCTATTAGGTCTTCTTACATTCGATTTATTCTACCTTATTGCAAGGCCTTATTAATATTGACCTTTATTACATCAGAATACATTGTTCTACCTACGTAAGGGGTTAGGTCCCTAACAATTAGGTTTTTGGATGTCTAGGGTTTTTGACATTCCTGTTTATTGTAAAAAGGCCTTGAGAGCCTCATTGTAATGATCTTCTAGCGAATGAGCGCAACCTTCACATCTCTTCTCAGAGAAAATCCGCCACCATTCTAGCAAGCTTGTTTTCCGTTGCATTTTACAGTTTCAACTTATTTCCTTATTGAATAGAAACCAGTTTTACTGTATATCTGTTATTCTGTGTTAAACATATTTTGATAATAATATGTATTCATTATGTTCTGCTCATAAAATCTGGATCAGTGGTATCAGAGCGGTCTTCTCCTTGTATTTCTTAATGCATGTCCCCAACGAGGTCAAGGTACAAAGAATTGGGTCTCAAGCTTGTTTCTCTTGAGGACAAAAGATCTCGCATGCCCAAGTGACCTCTCATGGAGGGAGAAGAGAAATATGATTGGACATGAGATCCCTTCAAAATGTTGTTCGAGGAATCCCTCACGCAATAGAGGAACGAGATGATGGACAGTTTTGTGCAATTCCTTCAGTGGCTACCAACAAGCGATGCATCTTCCTCAAACAAAGGCGCCACCCCCTTCAAGGTACAAATCAACTTCGATATTCCTATATTTGAAGGTCAGATAGACGCAGATGTTGTAGATAAATGGTTGAATCTACTAGAAGGGTATCTCTTTGTCCATAACTTCTCGAATAGAGAAAATATTACTTTTACGCTCCTCAAAGTCGTTCCCCATGTCAAAGTTTGGTGGGAAACTTTATGTGAGCAGAAGGAAACAGATGAACCCTCATTATTTATAGTCGCGGTCATGTGGGAGTCCTTAAGGGATGTTATTAAGGAAAAATACTACCATGTTGGAATTTATGATGACCTGTATATAAAATGGACCACACTACGGCAGGAAAGAGACCAAGCAGTGCCTGAGTTCACAAATATCTTCCATACCTTACGCACCAAGTTGGGTATCAAAGATTTTGAGTGACATATGATGCTCAAGTATCACAGTGGTTTGCATAGATACATCCAAGCCGAAATGGAGTTTATGGACATCTCATCCTTGGGCGCGACCTAGCGATATGTCATCAAAATCGAGCAGAAGCTCAAACAACAGACGCGACAATTTGGGCTTGGGAACCCCTTACAACAAAATCCAGGAAAGGGCAGCCCCAACCCGTAGAAAGAAGGACAGAGCAAAGACGAACTGCCTCAGGACAACCAGTCTAGGCCGCAAGCAAAGAAGGACACCAGAAAGTCAAAGAAAGATATCGGGAAGTGGTGCGACTTCCATAAGAGCCCCTGGCATAGCATTGTCGATTTCTGCTAAAAGTAGTCATTGGTGGCTGAGGTGAAAGCCTCTAAATTAGATGTAGGTTCCGACTCTGAGTCAGAACCAGAAAGGGGGAGACTGATCATTGATGCAGAACCTAGTGCTACCATTGCTACCACCAAGCTCTACCCCGGTGAACCAGACGAGCCAGAGGAAAGCGAGCGCCTTTTTCATTCACAGATGTGGGTGAAGGGTACCCCATTGCACTTCATCGTCGATAGCGGTATCTAGAAGAACCTCATCTCAGCAGAGGTTGTCAAGTGACTCACCCTACTGACAACGCCGCACCCGCGACCCTACACCATCAGATGGCTCCGCCAAGGAAACAACATCCGCGTCAACAAACAATGTCACATGTCATATGACATCAAGCCCTTCAAAGACGAGGTATTGTGTGATGTTTCCCCTCTCGAAGTTTGTAATATTCTTTTGGGCCAACCATATTTATGGAAATGCCATGTTGTATATGAGTCTAGGCCTTGCAGTCTTATTATTACTTTGAACAAGAAATTGTACAAGATACCGGAGGCAGTCCCACCTAGTGTTATTTCCTTGATCTCTGCCAAGCAATGCAGAAAGGTCATCTCTCAGATGGTGAAGTTTGTCTTCTTCGTGATTTGCTCTCAGAATGAGTGAAAGATCGCAACCACATCTAGGGTCTCTGCTTCCGACCTCTCCACACAGTAGAAGCAAGTGGATAAGGTTGTGGAAGCATACTCATATATATTCTCCTCACCTAACGGGGTACCTCTGCACTGTCAGGTCAATCACTCCATCGATCTAAGCCCCGACACATCGTTTCCCAATGGGCCAGTATATCGTCACTCTCTATTAGAAAATGAGGAGATTAAGTAGTAGATCCAAGAACTGCTCCACAAGGGGCACATCCATCCCAACTCATCATCTTGTGGGAGCCCAATCATGCTGGTACAAAATAAATATGGAACTTGGTGACTCTGCATTGATTACTGAGCCATGAATAAAATCACAGTCAGAAATTGGTACCCAATTCCCCGAATCGACGACCTCCTTAATCAGCTCACGGGGGGAAAATACTTCAGTAAGATTGATCTGAAGTCTGTCTACCACCAGGTTCTGATAGAACATATAGATGTATGGAAGAATGCCTTCAAGTCAAAGGAAGGTCTTTTTGAATGGTTGGTCATGCCCTTTGGCTTGACAAATGCTCCAACCACTTTCATGAGGATGATGGACAATATCCTGCGACCATTCACCAATACTTTTGTAGTGGTGTATCTAGATGACATTCTCATTTACAACAAGACTTGGGTAGAATACTTGCAGCATATTCAACAGGTTCTGCACACCCTGCGACAACACAAGCTATATGCCAACTTAGAAAAATGCTTCTTCGACATGGAAAGGGTCCATTACCTGGGCTATATCATTGATCAACATGGTGTACATGTGGATCCATCCAAGATCCAATTCATTCATGACTGGTCAGCCCCAGCCACACTCACTGAGCTTCAGAGCTTCTTGGGCCTTGCCAATTTCTACTGTAGGTTCGTGTTGGGATTCTCCCATATTGCATGGGCCCTCAGCTAAGTAACCAAGGGTGGTGGTAAGGAAAAATTTGTGTGGGGCCGGTCCCAACAACAAGCGTTTGATTATTTGAAGCAACACTTGTGCTCAACCCCATTACTTTCACTATCGGACCTGCAACAACCCTTTGAGATCGAGACATATGCTTTAGACTATATTGTGGGCGTCGTTCTCACTCAGAACAACCACCCTGTGGCCTATCATAGTGAGGCACTATCAGATGTTGTCTATAAGTACCCTACTTACGACAAAGAAATGTACTCCATTGTGAAATCCTGTCGCCAATGGAGACATTACATTCTTGGGAAGGAGACAGTCATCCACAATGATCATAAGCCATTGCAGTTCATGCAGATACAAGGAAAATTGCAGAATGATCGCCATCAAAAGTGGTCCACATACTTGCAGTAATTCCACCTCAACATCAAGTATAAAACAGGAAGCACCAATCGCACCATTGATTGCCTTAGCAGATCGTCAGTTGTGGCACTCACCACGATGCTAGACTCTTGCGGCCATGAGACCTTTGGATGGCCCCAACTCTATGAAACATACCTGGACTTCGCCACCATCTACCAAATGTTGGGCGCAAACACAATTGTCGCTAAGTTCCATCTTTAGGATGGGATATTGTGTCTTTTGGGCCATATATGTGTTTTATCAAGCGAGTGAGCGAAGTTGATCCGGGAATCCCACTGCAGTGGGGTGGCAAGACACTTCAGCATCGAAAAGATAGTGGCAATGCTGCAAAAACATTTCTATTGGTCGAAACTTCGACAGGAGGTCATCAAGTATATCAGGTCCTGCATTGCCTGCACTATTGCCAAACCAACCACTAAGAAATAGGGCATGTACACCCCTCTGCCTACTCCTGAAAAGCTATGGGAATCCATCTCCATGGACTACATGTCGGGCCTCCCGTACACCAGGCGGGGAAATCACTGTGTTTTTGTGGTTGTTGATCACTTTTCTAAGATGGAAATTCTAGTTGCCTACAAGAAGAGCATCATAGCAAAGGCCACTGCCAAGCTCTTCTTTGAACGAGTCTGGGTACATTTTGGAATCCCACAAAACATTGTCTCAGATCAGGAAAGTTGATTTCTCAACATATTCCAGTCGATCCTCTTGTCAATGATGGACACCAAGATCAACAAATCCACGACCTTCCACCCCCAGACATATGGTCAAACTGAGGTCATAAATCGAATGATCGTGCATATCCTGCACATGTATAATTCCAAGCACCCTCACACATGGGATGAGAGTCTTCCCTATGTCCAACATAGCTACAACCGAGCCTTGCATAGCTCAACTAGCCACAACCCCTTTCAGTTGGGGTTGGCATTCCAACCATTGGGTCCCATAGATGTTGCACTACCCCTTGCAGTCACCTCGGCCAACTCATCTCCTTCTCCAACTGAAGCTGACAAAGCCACCTGGTTCATTGAGTGGATCTAGCACATCCACCAACAGGTTCAGGATATCCTATAGAAGTCCATTGACAAGTACAAGAAACACCATGATCAACATCAGGTGCCACATAAGTTTCATATGGGCGACAAAGTTTGGTTTCATTTGCAGAAAGAACGCCTTACTGGACCCCATCGGAAGCTTCTCCCACTCCATTATGGGTCGTACACCATCACCAAGGCTATGGGTGATAATTCTTTTGAGCTCAACATTCCTCCTTTCCTTTGCCTACACCCAATGTTCAACATGGATCTCCTTCGACCTTATTTCCCACAATTATTGGACACCTTAGAGATAGCAGAACAACTGACACCAAAAAATCTCAACCCCGACTGCATACAACAAACATCCAATGATCATATTGTGGAAAAACAGGTCAAGGGTACTCACTAGCAAATGATCCAACTTTATCAAGTTGTCAAAGCAGGGCAACTCCTACACCAAGGCAAGTGGCTCACCCGGGGCCAAATTCAACATAACTTTCTTCATCTGATGGGGGCACTCAACTCAATGGAGACCATTGCTTCCTAAAGGGGGAGGATTGATGCGGATGGATTTCAGTGGCATCCCACCTATTCCAACTAGCTCATTTTGGCATTTTTCCAATTTGACAGTTTTTTCCTAGTTTTAGGGTCCCTGATTTTGGGGGCCATTTTGAGGCCCTAAACAATGTTTTTGGGGCTTGCTACAGTTGACATGTGTAGGGATCACCACATGAAACATGTGTATTCCTCGGATAGACCTTTCCAATGGGCTATCGTGCACCTAAAACGGATATCATATGCAAAAGTTACGACCCCGGGAAATTGATGTACTAACTTACCCAAACAGGGCCCACGTGACTTTTGGCGCTTCATCTCCTAGGGTTATGTTTTTGGATGTCTAGGGTTTTTGACATTCCTGTTTATTGTAAAAAGGCCTTGAGAGTCTCATTGTAATGATCTTCTGGCAAATGAGCGCAACCGTCACATCTCTTCTTAGAGATAAGCCGCCACCATTCTAGCAAGCTTGTTTTCCACTGCATTTTATAGTTTCAGCTTATTTCCTTATTGAATAGAATCCAATTTTATTGTATATATGTTATTCTATGTTAAGAATATTTTGATAATAATCTGTATTCATTTCATTCTACTCATAAAATCTGGATCATGTCTACAAACAACTGAGGGGATCGATGTCTCTTATAGGTCGGTGCCTACAAAACGCAGTGGGGATTGGTGTCTCCACTAGGTTGGTGCCTACAAATTAATAAAAATAAGTTTTTATGGTTTTCTCTCGAAAGGGTTTCCACGTTAAATATTTTTTCTTTGGTTGTTATATATATGTGATTGCAACATCATGGTTTATGAATGTTAAAAAGAAAAAAATAACCTTATATCAATTCACCCCCCACCCCCCTTCTCAGTATAAGTGTGTGCTCAACAAGGGTGATCCTGGAAAATGTGGCACTAGAGGCATAATCTTCTTAAGAAATAATCATGATATTGAGTTCTAAGCATCAGTAGGAGAAGGTTATAATAATAGAGAAAAATTCTATTCACTATGGTTCATGCTAAAAAGTGCAAAGAAAAAAAGATCAATTAGTTTACAAGTTGTTACCTCCCAAACTCTCACTTTAAGTAACAAATCTCTAGACACAAGTGAGACCCTAGGGGTAATGAATAAAGGATATCCATTGTCACCATGGTAACTCCTTCACTCTCTTTAGAGTGGCTCTCCTCTGACAGAAGGGGGGAATCCATAGGAATGACTAAGACTAATTCATAATGATTACTTGCAAGGGGTTTTAGACTTAGTACTAAATCTAATTTGTGGTGGTTACTTGAAATATATTTCAATTTTAGGAAAACAAATAAATAGACTATTAGGGTTTATAATTTTTGTGGTAGTTGAAAGAGAGAATAGTGCCTATTTTTTTATAGGGAAAATGGAGTCAAGGTGTTGATCTTTAATGGTTGTTTTCTATTAATGATTAAGACAAAACAGAGCTGCAAAAGCATGCTATAGGAAGCACTAGATTTTTTTTTTTATAATGCAAAAAATTACTTGCAGGGCACTTCCAAAGGTGCACCTCTTTAAACTTGCAATGAGGTTGTGCCTTACAAAATATTTGCAATGACTATAATTAAGATTATGGATGAAAAATTAACATGTTCATAAATAAAACAACTAAGAAACATAAAAGGGAAAGACCCACACTTAAGCCCTTATAATGGAGTAGAATTACCTATTACAATTGACCCTTAAAGAATATTTTGTAAGCATTTCCAGTATCAACATTCAACAATTTAAGATGAAAACATAAGCCTCACATTGAAAAGAGATAACCCTTGAATTTCCAATCCTTTTGTTGAAACCTTGAGATGTTCATGATTGTTTAGGAACTATGCCAATGAATCTCAAAACCTACTCTAGGCTACAAGGTAGCTCTTGGACTAGAGGGGGCTCTCTCATCAAATTCAAGAAAGTTCACTGCTTACTGTCACTAAGCAACAACTTTCAACATTTAAGCTCGGAAGATAAATACCAGATTCAACATAACTAATAACATAATAAAGAGTTTAAGGAAAAAGGTAGGTGATTGTCATTTAAAGACCTGTAAAACTCTCGAAACAAAGGCCTTTCAAATAGGCACGAAGTCTCATTCAGTAGAGCTCAATATATGGTAATGATAGGTGGAAGAAAAGAAGAAGAACAATTAATCTCGACCCCGACAGTGAGTTAGGAAGTCACTACAAAGTTGAGATGAAGAAAAGTGGTTTTGTTGGGCATTTAAACAATGAGTCCAACAAAAGAAAATTAGGTGCATGAACTGAGCACAATATTTGAATTCAAGAACATAACACTTGCAAACAATCCCTGAATACATTCTAAAAGTAGAAGAAAGAGTCACTTAATGAAATTATTTCACCACATTCTATTAAAGCATAAATACTTCATGAAAAAACATAGATACTAGAGGACAGACTTGAGACACAAACTGTCTTGTATTTGAATGTATAGAGAGTAGTTTTCAATATTACATTATGGAATATCCTCAATCTATTCACAATCATGGTGGTCATACCAAATTGTTGTTTGTAATTTCATTCATATGATGAGAAAATAACAATTCTGAAAGTATGATAATCTTAACACATAAAATATCAAGGAAAACATGGCTCTACATAAACAATAGGTGAATCCAATGAATGGTTCCCTCATTGAGAAATTTTTTGTAGAGAAACCCCCTCGGGCTTATTACAGAAAAACTCAATCCACTTACTGCCAAAAATCCCCAACCCCCTTCTTTACATAGAGTCTTTGTTCTTTTATACAAATTGTGACCATAACCGAAACTGGTTATATGGAGCTATTTTCTAGTTCTCCAAAATACAAAATAATATTTGACTTTACAAAAATTGAGAATCTCTTCTAAGGTTGCTCTTCGTATCCCTTGATTTTTCTGTAATGTTGTTTCTAGTTAGTGATTTCTACCAAAAATGGTGCAACCAAATTCCACCTTTAAATTATCTCAATATTTCCCTCTCTATCCTTTAGTTGCTTCATTCTCATAATCTCTATTCAATGGATTTTTCTAATTCATTCAATAATGACCAGGATTGACAATAATTTTAGTCTTCGAAACCTCGCCAATTAACATATTTTCTAACCAACCACCGACAAAATATTCTCTTTGCTTTTTATTTGTTTCTCATTTGGTTGATGGACTTTACTTGATGAAAAATCCAAGGCTTATTAACTAATAAATCTGTTTATCGAGCCACCGACCACTGGAGAAATGAACTCTCGAACCTCACTTCTTTAACCCATTATGTTTGTTAACTCACGAACTTAATTTTGTTAACAATTTTGTTAACCATGCATCGAGACCACCAGATAATTAAATCTTGAATCTTCTCTGTTATGTAACCGACCACCATGACACTAGACCACAGGGACATCGAGAATAAACTCTTGAACCTTCTCTACTCTGTAACCGGCCAGAGTGACATCGGGACACCAAACCACTAGTCACTAGAAGGAATAAACACTTATTTTGTGAAGGATTTAAAGGTCAATCTGGTTGAATTGGAGCCTAAAGGATTTAAAGGTCAATCTGGTTGAATTGGAGCCTATTAGCACTGAAAGTCACCCTCAAACTGCTAGGGGATAAGCCCAGTACCCATTTGATTTAAATAATTAAAACATGGTATACTTGGTGGATCATCAAGAGAAGAGTAAAAGGGAGGGCATCAAACTACTGCAAATATATTCTATTGGGCATGGAGTCATAACATTCTACAGATCACAAGAAATCAGGCTACCTACTAGACAAAAGGATTATGCAAAGATGGGTAGAAGAATAGAAGGTAAAAAAAATAAAAAAATATCAACATAACATAGATAATTTCTGTAATATATATTAAAGAGTGCTTGAATAATAATCAATGATTAAAAATAAATTACCACAAATCCTTTGCAGCTCATGAATCCATTAACCAAAGACAACTTTTGATCTTCAAAATCTGTAAATATTACTCAAGCAAGATGATAAGAAAGAATGGAAACAAGAGAAAAACATACTGGTATCACAACTTTCATGAATCTCTAATGGTAGAAATCCCTACAACACATGCCCTCGGGCTTACAAATGAGCAACTCAACTGCTCCTCTAGCTCTCTCCTCTCTTGGATCATGAATCCAACCCTTTTCTCATAAAAAAACCTTTCATTTATAGTGAATAATCTCTATATACCATAAGGAGGTCGAAACCAAGGAGTTACATAGGATCCTCCCCCATTTAGGAGTCTTGTTACAAAAGATTCCAACAAAATCCTAACAAATTCCTATTTTGGGGGGATTTTGTCTATGATGATAAATGCCTTTTGAAACGGGTCATCCTGATTGATATGGATATGAAAAACATGTCCCTCATGTCCAACTAACTCCTAGGAGACCATTCTAACCTTCCTTGACAGGTGGAAACCTCCAAACAAAGCGAATATCCAACAACTATGCAAAACAGAGAGTTTGCAGCGCCAGTTTGCAATGCACTGGTGTTTTAATTATATCTCTCGAATTAAAAACTGGGTTAGGCTGAAATTTGGTTAGCAAGTCAATGCCATTATCATTCTCCTCCAAAAAAAATTCAAAAAAACCCACATCACCTTTTTGGAGTTGTAATCAAATGTTTAGAAGCAACTGCTACAGGAAATGAGTTCGCAGTGCCCCTGTCTGCCAGTTCGTAGCGCCAAAAGGAAAAAACTTCCAAAACCACTTTCTCGACCTTCAAATAGGATGAAAACCCTCATGGATTACTTGATGTTTCTAAGGTTGTTGTGTATGTTGATAAGTCTTAACGTGAGTGCCTGCAACCTATCCAAGCTACAACACTCCTCCTTAACTAGTTCACAACACCAGTTCGTAGTGCCAACTCAAATATAGCTTGCACACTTCGAGGAGGTTGTTAGTTAATGGTATGAAATAATACCTGGAGAAATGGTTAAATTGTAGACTCTGAAAACCACAAATCCTCCTTCACATGATCAATCTTATGTGTTAACATCTGGCTCCACATGGGATGGCATGCTTCCTGTGAGCTGCCAAGAACATGCAGTTGCAGTGCCTTATGCATTCCATCTCTGTCCACAAAACTTGTATGCCTGAGAGAACCTCCGCTCCTTATTGAAAACTAAGAATATTCACACATTGAAAACAAAAACCATTGCAAACCAAATGCAAACTGAAAGTTGCATTCAAATTGAAAACGAAATGCTTGCATGGGAAACTTATTTATATACATTCCTACTCCTAACTGCTGAAAAACTGAACTTTCAAATATATACAAATTTCCTCAGTAACCATACAAATAACTTTGTGACTGAATGATCTTCATCTGCATCTCAACAATTGAGCACTAAGTAACAATAGAGACATAATGACAACCACACATAATTTCTTGAAAAATCATACTTACAATCTAGGAACTTTGTTCTTATGATGACAGCAGTTGAAAATCTATTGCTGAAAAACATCTCCATATAAATATCATATGGATCTTGAAAGCCGTACAAAACTTTTTGTGGCTCATCAATGAATTCCTTCTTGGTTGATTCAAGCATGGGCTGGCTTGAAAATTGTTGCAATATATTCACACTCTTTTCACCAATTTCTAGTGAATATCGGTGAATATGAAATGGGATCTCAAGATCTATAGCTGGGACTAGCTCATTTTTACATTTGTAATAATCAAGCTGAAAATGAGAGCTCTCAACAAGTAGTGTATCAGAGACATATCAGAGACATGTCTATCTACTTCTAGTCCATTTTCTTGTGAAGGCATATCATAATGAAGATCATTCAAAACCTCTTGATCATCATGAAAAGTACTTTCTTCTATGGAAAATTTTTCATCACAAGTATGATTTCCGTGACAAGAAAAATATTTACAAAGCAAAGAAAACTCATCACAACATTTTTCATAAAGATATTCAGTAGAAAAATACTCCTTACAAAAAAAATTAAAAGCAGCATGAAAACTTGTCAAAGAGTTGATACTCGCAACTGGAAGAGATCGACACTAGTCCCTAGCTATTCCCTCTAATGAGTACCTAAAAATCTTGATCTGAACATCCTCATGCACGATCTGAAGTCGATGAATAAAATCATGGAAATCGAGCAAGTGTTTAGCCGGTACTTACCAATCATCTCCTCTAAATATGGGAAGACAACCTTTCCATTCATCTCTACTAGGCATTGGATTTGGAAAACTGACTATCTTTGAAAAATCATAGAAAGAATACCTCTAGGCCAGGATCTTGTCCATTTCAAAACAATGGAGTTTACAATATATATCTGAATAGTGGAGTCTCCATGGTGAAAGATAATTAGTCTAAAAGTTTCTAGCTTCAGTTCATCATCCAAAGCTAGATCTAATCATCATAGTTCACCCGGGGAAGGTGTATTCATTGTCGTCCCCGACAACAATGCCAAAAATGTTAGCATTGAGAGTCACCCTCATAATTCTAGAGGATAAGCCCAGTACCCATTTAATTTAAATAATTAGAACATGTTATACTTGGTGGATCATCAAGAGAAGAGTAAAAGGGAGGGCATCAGACTTCTGCAAATATATTCTATTGGGCATGGAGTCATAACATTCTACAGATCACAGGCAATCAAGATTACTACTAGACAAAAGGATTATGCAAAGATGGGTAGAAGAATAGAAGATAAAACAAAAAGAAGAATATCCACATAACATAGATCATTTCTGTAAGATATATTAAAGAGTGCTTGAACAATAATCAATGATAAAAGGCAATTACCACGAATCCTTTGCAGCTCATGAATCCATTAACCAAAGGAAACTTTTGATCTTCAAAATCTGTAAATATTACTCAAGCAAGATGATAAGAAAGAATGGAAACAAGAGAAAAACAAACTCGTATCACAACTTTCATGAATCTCTAACGACAGGAATTCCTACAACACATTCCCTCAGGCTTCCAAATGAACAACTCAAATGTTCCTCTAGCTCTCTCCTCTCTTGGATCATGAATCCAACCCTTTTCTCATAAAAAAACCCTTTCATTTATAGAAAATAATGTCTATCTACCCTAAGGAGGTCTAAACCAAAGAGTTACATAGGATCATCCTCCATTTAGGAGTCTTGTTACAAAATATTCCAACAAAAGCTTAACAAATTCCTATTTTTGGGGGATTTTGTCTATGATGATAAATGCCTTTTGAAACAGGTCATCCTGATTGATATGGAGATGTAACGCATGTCCCTCATGTCCAAATAACTCCTAGGAGACCATTCAAACCTTCCTTGACAGGTGGAAACCTCCAAACAAGGCGAATATTTAACAACTATGCAAAACAAAGAGTTTGCAGTGCACTGGTGTTTTAATTATATCTCTCGAATTACAAACTGGGTTAGGTTGAAGATTGGTAAACAAGTCAATGCCATTATCATTCTCCTCCACACAAAAAATTTAGAAAAACCCACATCGCCGTATGATCAAGTGTTTAGAAGGGGTTGCTATAGGAAATGAGTTCGCAGTGCCCCTGTCTACCAGTTCACAACACCAAAAGGAAAAAACATCCAAAACCACTTTCTTGACCTTCAAACGGGATGAAAATCCTCATGGATTACTTGATGGTCCTAAGGCTGATGTGGATGTTGATAAGTCCGAATGCGAGTGCCTGCAACCTATCCAAGCTACAACACTCCTCCTTAACTAGTTCACAACACCAACTCAAATATAGCTTGCACACTTCGAGGAGGCTATTAGTTGATGGTATGACATAATCCCTGGAGAAATGGTTAAATTGTAGGCTCTAAAAACCATAAATCCTCCTTGACATGATCAATCTTATGTGTTAACATCTGGCTCCACAAGGGATGGCATGCTCCCTGTGAGCTGCCAAGAACATGCAGTTGTAGTGCCTTATGCATTCCAACTCTATACACAAAACCTGTATGCCTGAGAGCACCTCTGCTCCTTATTAAAAACTAAGAATATTCACACATTGAAAAAAAAAACCACTGCAAACCAAATGCAAACTGAAGGCTGCATTCAAACTGAAAACCAAATGCTTGCATGGAAAACTTATTTATATACATTCCTACTCATAACCGCTGGAAAACTGAACTTTCAAATATAAACAAATTTCCTCAGTAACCATACAAACAACTTGTGCCTAAATTATCTTCATCCGCATCTTGACAATTGAGCACTAAGTAACAATAGATACATAATGACAACCACACATACTTCCTTGAAAAATCATACTTACAATCTAGGAACTTTGTTCTTATGATGACAAAAACTGAAAATCTATTGCTGCAAAACATCTCCATACAAATAACAAATGGATCTTGAAATCCATACAAAAATTGTTGTGGCTCATCAATGAATTCCTCCTTGGTTGATTCAAGCATGGGATGGCTTGAAAACTGTTGCAATATATTCACACTCTTTTCACCAATTTCCAGTGAATATGAAATGGGATCTCAAGATCTATAGCTGGGACTAGCTCATTTTTACATTTGTAATAATCAAGCTGAAAATGAGAGTTGTCAACAAGTAGTGTATTAGAGACATGTCTATCTGCTTCTAGTCCATTTTCTTGTGAAGGAATATCATAATGAAAATCATTCAAAACCTCTTGATCATCATGAAAAGTACTTTCTTCTATGGAAATTTCTTCATCACAAGTATGATTTCCGTGACAAGGAAAGTCTTTACAAAGTAAAGAAAACTCATCACAAAATTTTTCATAAAGATGTTCAGTAGAAAAATAATCCTTTCAAAACAAATTAAAAGAAGCATGAAAACTTGTCAAAGAGTTGATATTGGAAACTGGAAGAGATCGGCACAATCACGAGCTATTCCCTCTAATGAGTACCTGAAAATCTTGATCTGAACATCCTCATGCACGATCTGAAGTCGATGAATAAAATCATGGAAATATAGCAAGTATTCAACTGGTACTTCCCAATATTATCCTTTAAATATGGGAAGACAACCTTCCCATTCATCTCTACTAGGCACTAGATTTGGAAAGCGACTATCTTTGAAAAGTCACATAAATAATACCTCTGAGCTAGGATCTTGTCCATTTCAAAACAATGAAGTTGCCAATAGATATCTGAACAATTGATTCACCATGGTGAATGATAAGCATTCTAAAAGTGTTTAGCTTCACTTCATCATCCAAAGCTAGATCTAATCATCATAGTTCACCCATGGAAGGTGTCTTCATTGTTGTCCCCGACAATGACGCCAAAAATGTTAGCACTGAGAGTCACCCTTAGACTGCTAGAGGATAAGCCCAATACCCATTTAATTTAAATAATTAAAACATATTATACATGGTGGATCATCAAGAGCAGAGTAAGAGGGAGGGCATCAAGCTTCTACAAATATATTCTATTGGACATGGAGTCATAACATTCTGCACATCATAGGCAATCATGTTGCCTACCAGACAAAAGGATTATGCAAATATGAGTGGAATAATAGAAGGTGAACAAAAAGAAGAATATCCACATAACAAATATCATTTATGTAAGATAGATTAAAGAGTGCTTGAATAATAATCAATGATTAACATGCAATTACCAGAAATCCTTTGCAGCTCATGAATCCATTAACCAAAGGCAGCTTTTGATCTTCAAAATATGTAAATATTACTCAAGCATATTATACAATATGACAAGCATGTCAAGCCTCGTGTTTTCTCTGAAGGTGATCTTGTTCTTCTATATGATCTATGTGGCATGGTCCTTACATTGTTAGCAAAGTTTTGGAAAAAGGAGCGTATGAACTAGTTGATTACGACGGTATACCTTTGAGTGAACCCAGAAATGGGTTATACTTGAAGAAGTACTATGCATGAGTTATTTGTGCATGAGTATTTGTATTTTATGTATCATACTGTGTGTGTTACTTTAGTTTGCTTTTGACGTTATATGGTCTCTGCCCTTACGTGACGTTGTGTTTGATTGTCAGATGTCGAAGTATTCGCTACCTTATATTGGCTTCGCTGATGGTGCTAGCCGTAGTACTCGGAACTTAGCTTCCGCTGCATGGGAAATCTATACCCCAACAAACGAACTCATATCTTTACGAGGTATATGTCTTGGATGAGCAACCAATAACATTGCAGAGTATAGCGCAGTTGTTGAATTATTGGTTGATGCTATCTCTCTCGGAATTCGTCATTTGGTTGTGCGACTTGACTCGCAGCTTGTAGTACTACAACTCAGTAATGTATATTCTATTCGAAGTCCTACTTTATTAAGGGTATATTTGCGGATTTGCCTCTTGGAACGATATTTTGATCACATTGAATATTAGCATATTCCTAGACGTCTTAATACATTAACAGATGCTTTAGCTAATTATGTATTGGATAGGCATTTAAATCATTTATAAATCAAACACATTAAAATGTACACAATGTAAAGTAAACCGGTAGAAGCCGTGTATATATATAACGATCAAAAGAGTTTGTTTTTACAAAATGTTTGTCCGAAGACCAAAATATCAAAAATTGAAGCTCATAGCTTCTACACAATGACGTCACGGATGATGTTCACGATAACACACTAATTTCCTAGCAACTCTGTGGAGCAGTCGATCCATAGATGCGGAAACCCCCACAGTGTGACGCTGATCGCGTCGTGGAATCTCTTCCAGAGTCATATCTGGAACGTCTGCCATCAGAACCTCTAAATTTTGCTCCACGACCTGGTAATCCTCGGCATACTGCGGTAATACTACTGCTGCTTCTCCTCGTCGTTGGATGGGAGAGCTGCCAGCGGGTCTATATGGTCCAATGTCTGTGTTATCAACAAGTATTTGGTGTCAGTCTTCGGGTAAATCTATAAAACAAAAACATTTAAATATGATAAAAATTCAAAAACATTTAAAAACAAAAAATTTGTGTACTTCTTACCGAGGTCTCCCCACTGAGCGTCCTCAGGTAGAGCTAGATCTGGATCTCCTCGGAAATCCAGCCCGACATATGCGTAGTCGTCCACCATCAACATCTGGTTCTGCAACCAGTCAAAGAAAATATCGTCATATTTGACGATAGGTCCTACCACATGTCGGGCCATGAGCCGACACCACCGCAACATCCTTGAATCCTTAGGACCCAGAAAATGCCACTCAGCCTGTAATCGAAGCACAGGGACCCTCTCTAGGAAGAAGGACACTAACAAAGATCCATATCCAAACTGTTTCATATCTCCACGCCTGCACTTAGTCAACTGTTTTTTGATATTGCGTAATACTACATCAGCCCAGTTAAATACCCGGGGCTCAGTACACTCGATGGCATACTGAAAATAGCTCTGCAAATCCATATGTGGAGCGACACTTCCTGCCATCTGAGCAATGGTGAAGAGAATAGTGTGGAGAGTTAAGTCAGTTACTCCCCAAATTGCCAATTTCCCTTTCTTTCTTTCGGCCTCAGGTACGCAGTACTGGTTGCAATATTCACTCATTTTTAAACCCCCTGCTTTGCTGCCGGTCAGACTAACATGGGACCCACACCGGGATAATTTGGTCAAGAAATAGATGTCCTCAATGTCAATAGTCAATGTATGAGCTCCCACGATAAAAACTTGCTGGTCCGGATCCCACATTCGGACTAGGTACTCCAGTAATCGAACTTGGTCTCTCATGCCCGGGATACGAAAGTATTTTAAGAGACCACAGTCTCTTAGTGCAACTATGGTGGGAGGATGGTTTTCGGCATTTGCGTTATCCTCCTCGTGCTCTCGTTCCCACCACTCTAGCACCATGGTTGTGGCTATTTACTTGCATAAGAAACATACAAACATGGTTAATGATCTTATTCATGAAATAAATTTTTTCTATTGGCTAAACGTTGCATAAATTTTTGAGTTCTGCGTTGTTCGCAGGTGCCCTACTATGTACAGTGCGAACTTCTCGCAGGCGGCTTAAGGCCCACCTGCGAGAACGAGTCATTCTCGCAGGTCCCGTATGGGCCACCTGCGAGAATGCCTCCACGCGCATAGGGTTCAAAAAATTAATTTAAAACTGAACTTTTTACCAATGAAATCGAATTTTTAAACCATGAAAAGATCAGGAATGGAGAACTTACCAAGATGCTACTGACGGATCGTCAAATGATCACTCGTAGCTCCTGAAAATAGACACCGAATGCAGAGGGTAAAATGAGGGTTTTTGAAACTGAATGGTAAAAGTGTGAAATGATATGGTAAACTTGGTTATTGACTCATTTTAATTACTTTTTACTATATCAAAAGTGGTTTTTTATGTTTATTTATTATTTAACCCTAATCACTAATGTGAAAATGAGTGAAGTGACTTGCAGGTACAAAACATGGATGATTATGGACAGAATTTTTGTACGGTGTGGTGTGATTTTGATTGTTTTCCATGGTTTTGACATAAAACCTCGAGCGCCTTTTGTCCGTTCTTGCGCTTGTGAAAAACATAAGAACGTGATTGAGCGTTGTTTTATCTCTTTTTCGGGCTCACTGTGGTTATACGAAAAAGGAACCCCCCTGGAGTTACCTTTAAGCTCTTTTCAGACTCTCTAAATATGAAAAGATCGCCGAGCGACAATGCTATTTTCACGCTCGATAAAGTATTTGATGTATGCGTCCTTCGAGCGATAATTTAACCCTTTTTCGGTCTCGTTGGACTATTGTACAAAAAAGGAACTGAGAGAGTTCTCTTTTAAGTGTTTTTCCAAACTCTATAATCTTGAAAAACCTTCGAGTTTACTATCTCTGGACTCGTTAAACAAACATTGACAGACCCGTGATGGGACCGAACCATTCCTTCCTAAGGTTCATTAAAAATACTCCGAGGGACTCATCTGAAGGATGAGCTTATATCAACAAGCATATGTGATCCTCTTCAAGCTTGCGTAAAAATAAAGAGGTACTTGCCAGAAATGGTGGGGGAAAATTTGGGAAAGGGATATGTTTCATCTTT
>ML802482.1:281276-292089 GCA_009831015.1 Picea engelmannii
GGTTTCTACCATGTTCGACTTCAACACATGTAATCACATGGTTAGATTCGTACTTTGGGCGATGAGATTGAAGACCCTGGATATTGTCTTAAGTGATCCAGGTTGCGATGGAGTATGTATAATTTGCGACACATAGATCCACTATGTATATTTCGTGGCTATGTCGTCTTGATTGAAAATTTGTCGCATAGATCCACAGTGTATTCAGGTGGCTATGCTCTATTATGACTGCATGGATCCACAGTGTATGATTGGTGGCCATGACCTTTGTTTATGATGTCATCAGTCTATGGTCTGAGTATGGGAATGCCTACCTCAGGAATTGGTATACATGATATTCTGCCGATGCTTGGATGTTTGCAGGTTTTCGATTAGATGTGCTCTTGGTTCTTGACACACACATGCAACTTACAAAGTCTATCGACTGTCACTGGTTCCAATCTCAGATTTTGGGGGGCATTCTGTTATCCACAATTTTGGTCATCGTGATAATGTTATGATGATGGAAAATCAAGCTCTTCACTAAGAACACTTTCCTGAGAAAAGTTACACTTGTCTGCTTCCAGAAATCATACTTTTAAGGGATGTTCGCAGGCTACCTATATATTTGCCTGCGAGAATGCTTGATTCTCGCAGGCTGCATTAAGCTGGGGTGCGAGGGGTTCGCACTGTACCTAATTATCAGGGTGCGAACATCATCTAAAGGAAGGAAAAAGGTAAATTATCGAACCTTCTAGAAGGGAATCTTCTAGAAGCATGAGTTGGCATTCAAATGGTTATTCAGGTGCTGGCATTCCAGATATCTTGGGATCATTCCTATCCAAGTAACTAATCTATTTTCTCCTATATATTGAGGGGAATGCTTATGGAAAAGGTTAGAATCAAACTAGCAAGAGATTGATTGGAGAATTATTGAAAGCCTGTATGAAGGACTGATGCTACAGCAGCTAGAGACACCAACAAGGTCATCAAAAGTGGTTGATTTTCTTCATGCATGAGCAAGTGTGTGTGTCAGAGCTAGGAGCCATCAAAAGGAGATCTACAACATCAAGGCTCAGGTTGTAAGTTTCACTTTCAATTAATTCAATACAGTAATATTTCCCTTTCCCATAAAGATGATGTCACTTTATTACATAACTCCTTGATCATATGTATAGATTAGCTATTGAATATATTGATTTGCTTTCACTTCAATTGGTTTGTACTGTTGTGATCTGAACGGCACAAGAGCATTGGAGCGAATATTGGAACAACAGAGACCTAAGGAAGCGTTCATAAGGTATGTCCATTATCCTTGTCTCTTAGTTCATTCAATAGGCTAGATCTAGGGAAAGTGTATTATTCTGTCCTGTTTTGTTCTAGATCCAGGTGGATCTAGGGAGATCGGTTCGTGTCCGCACTTACGGATTAATCCTGAAACAATCCTGATTGATATGGAGATGGAACACATGTCCCTCATGTCCAAATAAATCATAGGAGACCATTTGAACCTTCCTTGATAGGTGGCAACCTCCAAACAAGGCGAATATCCAACAACTATGCAAAATAGAGAGTTTGCAGCGCACTGGTGTTTTAATTATATCTCTCGAATTACATACTGGGTTAGGTTGAAATTTGGTCAGCAAGTCAATGCCATTATCATTCTCCTCCAAATTTTTTTTTAGAAAAACCAACATCACCGTTTTGGAGTTATGATCAAATGTTTAGAAGTAGCTACTACAGGAAATGAGTTCGCAGTGCCCCTATTTGCCAGTTCACAACGCCAAAAGGAAAAAACATCCAAAACCACTTTCTTGACCTTCAAATAGGATGAAAATCCTCATGGAGTACCTGGTGGTCCTAAGTCTTCTTTGGATGTTGATAAGTCTGAACGTGAGTGCCTGCAACCTATCCAAGCTACAACACTCCTCCTTAACTAGTTCTCAACGCCAAATCAAATATAGCTTGCACACTTCGAGGAGGCTGTTAGTTGATGGTATGACATAATCCCTGGAGAAATGGTTAAATTGTAGGCTCTAAAAACCATAAATCCTTCTTGCCATGATCAATCTTATGTGTTAACAGAGCCCACTAAAGATAACGTTTCTGCTAGAAATATCATGTTTCCATGTCGAGGCCATGTCACTGCGAGAAATTAAAAAAAAATTGATGAAGTCAATTTATGTTACAACACCTTCAACCAAATATTCACCAATAGCTTTAGAGCCTTTTTACTCAAAATTTCAACAACCATTACAATGTGAGGGAGCTTCTCTTATAGAAAACTTGAGTTCAAAACCCTCAAAGATAAAATAATAATATCTAATTTTTAGATCCATGATTTCTCCTAGGGAAACATAAAATATAATGTCTCCTGCCAACCTCCTAAAGACAAGTAAAAATTGCATGATAAAAATAAAGGTACAAACAAGTGGACATGCCACTTGTCCTCTCCTCAGGCAAGGCATCTCCTTAAACTTGGCTCATTTGACCATGCCAAACCATTCATCATGCCACATGTTGCATCATTTCATAAAGCACTCATTCGAAATGCCTCAAAGAATGTGCATACAATTCATAATAAGGGAGTGCTCCCTTATACTAAGGAGTCAATACTTGTAGAAGACCAAAAACGAGGCCAAAGTAATACCATATGCTAGGGAATTTTCCCCAAGAGGCCAACAAACTTTCCCCACAAAAGGATCTCATAGAGATATTCTAAAAAAAGGTACAATTAGTCATTAAAACAACTTCCATGGATGAAGGAGATCTCAAACAATATTCCAAATCATAGACCCATGTGTATGAGCATGAAAACCAACTCCCATATCCACAAAACAAGGTAGGTTCTCTAGAGAATTGCACATGTAAGGTAGGTATACCTCAATAAATATGCCAAAGAGTAGTGATAAAGGGAGAGCCCCACCAAAGAAGGAGTCAACTACCTCAAGAAGCAAACGAAATGCTAAAAAAATCTAAATCCACTAGAGCACTCCTCCATCAAGGCAAAGATCACGTGAAAAGGTCAATAAATGTCGTTATTGGAAGCCTATACCTTCTAGGAATGGTTGCAATGAGGATCACTCCACTATATATGCCATAAAATATGATGATGAATCCATAAATGAAGCTAATGGACCTCATCTAGTCAAGGTGTTCCACCTTAAGTCACATGAAAGCCTTGAAATAAGACATGGAATAGTATCCAAGATGAAGTTCTCTAGGGGTCAACACAAAGTGAACATGTATATAAGTGAACAATACTCACTAAAATGCCTCAACACCCACAAAGTGATCAACACACACAACTATCACAAGGGAGACATCATAGGAGAGCGTGCACAAGTGGTATTCCCCTCACCAAACTAAGCGCTCCATCAAATCAACATGTATGCCTCAAATGTGTGTGATGAATATGTGAAGTAAATGTGATCCATGATGTATATGCATCCAAATAGAAACACAATGACTCCAAAGCCAATATACTCCAAACACAGGTTGCTTGGGCAGGATCTTCAACCTGATACAAAGCCACATACAATATGAGGGGTAACGATTGGCTCCATATGGGGACATACACCTTTCATGAAGAGTGCATGATAACTCTAGAATTTGCGAATACCTACTACAACTCGCCATGAAAATGTGAGAACATGTGGAAGGATAGGCCCAATACTCTCATCCCAAAACTCCACATAAGAAATAAAACCAATAATCATAATGTCCATAATGTCTAATAGATCAAAAACAACTCTAAAATAAGACATGAACTAAAATGCCAAAGGTAACAAGAAATGAAATGACTCTCTAGTCTACTACTCAAAAGAGCTTATTATTCTCCTACACTACAAATCTACTTATGACACTAGATGTCAATTGAATAATATAGCTTCAAAATTTCCCTATTCATGGGTAGTTACAACTTTTCTCTGTCCAGGTGATTGAGGTAGAAATAATTTTCTCCAATGGCATATTCGATCTTGTAGGGACCTAACCATATGCTATCAAATATGCCATGTTTTATTGGTTTCTCTTTCTTTTTATCCACATAAATACTAGGTCCTCCTTTAGAATCCTCTAACATATATTTTTGTCAAATGCTCGTTTCACTTTCTCTTGGTTTTCAACTAGACGATCCAATGTTTTCCTTTGATACTCCTTGATCTCCAAAAGTTGATTTACCCTCACCTGGATCGCATATCAATTTATTGTGAAGTGTTGTAGTAATTGATCCACTATAATATTTAAATGGATAAATAGAGTGACATCCATCCCATATACCAATTCAAATGGGATTTTTCCCAGTAGCCTCTTTCTTTGTGGTTCGATCTACCCATAAAGCATGCTTGAATTTTTTGTCCTAACATTTTTTATTATCTCCCATAGTCTTGTCAATTATAGGAATTGGGTTCTTGTTACTTGATTCAACCAAACTATTCCCCTATGGGTAATACTTGGATGAGTGTGATAGGATAATGCCATAATTGAAACAATTTTTTTTCAAATATGCCACTCTAAATGCCTTGGGATTGTTAATACTCATCTTTGTTGGGACACCAAACCTAGTGATTATTTTATCATTGAGAAATTCCATGACCAGTTTGCAGTTTCCCTCTTTGTGGATATTTCCTCAACCTACCTAATGAAATAATTTGTAGTTGTGATAATCCATCGAAAACCATTGCTAGAGTTTTCTTTGAATTCTCCAATAAAATCTAATCCCCATTGCCGAAATGGTGCCTCTACAACCACTTGATACAAAAGTAAGGATGCCAAATGTTCTCTTCTTATGAATAGTTGACAAGTTTGACATGATCTAACAAAACTATGGACATCAACAAATATTTTGGGACAATGATACCCGACTCTCAAAATCTTGTGAGTTTTCATCCTAGATGCATAATTTCCTCCACATAAAACTACATGTAACTTTGTTGTAATCCTTTTAGCTTCAAATCCATCCACACATCTGAGCACTAATCCCTTTGGGTTTCTCCAATCTAATTCTCCATGGATAAAACAATATTTTTAGGCCTTCAATTTTAATTCTCTTCTCCTATGATATACCAAATGATCTAGACATGATAAGTTCTTCAAATAATAGACGATGTTTGCATACCAATTATGTTTCTCTAATTCCTCAAGAAGTGCCAAAACCATTTAGGGGCATCTTTCTCATCTAAGCTCAATGCATTTTCGTTTCCTTTTGTTAACATCCTAGCTAATCCCCACCCTTTAACTAGCTTGGTTGGCAAGATGCTTCTTACAAGACCAAGTGACACGTTTAGAATCAAGACTGAAAACATAACCTGTAGTAGAATTTTGATCATCATGGTCATCGAACCAATAGGAATAAGTGAAACCAACCAACATAGGAGTCCCCCTTGGACTATAATGTATCCCAAACTGAAATGTACCACAAATATACCAAAGTATCCTCTTTGTTTCTTTCCAATGGATTTCAGGGGGTGTTCCAGATACTAGGAAATAAGGCCAACATAAAATGAAATATCAAGATCAGTATGAGTCAAATACAAAATGCTACCAACTAACTGATGACACAAAGTGGCATCTACTTCAAGTGTAGTACAAGCGGTAGCAAGTTTGAATCTAAATTGGAAGTAAGGGGGGTTTGTTTACAATATTCCATGTGAAAGCTGCAAGCAAGGTCACATGCATACTTAGATTGGAAAAGGGAAATTCCTTCCTTGGTTTGCAAGACTTGGAGGCCAAGAAAGTAGTTCAAATTTCCTAAGTGTGTCCTTTCAAATTTATTCTTAAGACTATATTTTCACATGGTTTAAGATGTTGGAGTCATTACCTATGAGGATAAGGTCATCAACATAAAGAACATGCATTCTAATATGGGCATATACTTACTTGGTTTAGATATTGGGGTCAGAATGACATCTAGAAAGGTCCGTGTCAAGAAGAAAACTATTCATTATAGCATACCAAACATGAGGGGCTTACTTATGGCCATAAATATATTTCTTAAGGTAGTAAGCAAGGTCAAAGTCATTCTAAATAGAGACAAGAGGTCATTCCATGTATATTTTTTCTTGCAAAACCCCATGCAAGAAGGTGAATTTAACATCCATTTTATGGACCTTCCATTTATATAAAGTAGAAAAGGATAAAACAAGGTCGATGGTATTCATCTTGGCTACAAAGGTAAAAGTTTCAATATATTCAATCCCTTATGCTTGAGAAAATCCTTTGTCAACTAAAAAGGCATTATGTCTTTAACACTTCTATTTGATGCATACTTAGTTCTATACACATATTTACATTTGACAAGTTTTCTTGCTTTTAGAATAGGTACAAGATACCAAGTATTGTTCACCATTAAGGAATGGTATTCTTAGTTCATTGGTATGTCCCAATATGAATAGCCAAAATATTTTGCAAATGTTTCTGGATAGTTTTTCTTTAAAACTTGAGCCAAAAGAGAGGAGGACCATTAAAAGTATCAATGTGTACGACATTGATTTAAAGAATAATCGACAAGATCACCAACGGTTTCTTGTGTTGTACAAACCCATTATGAAGCTGTGTTGTTGGTGCAAGTTCATTTCCAATGGAATCAAGTGGAAGATGCTAAGTAGACAGAGGTGGATTTTTATCCTCACTGTCATCATCTAAATAAGAAACTGGAAAAAGGAGCATTAGTATAAAAGTTGGTACTAGAATATGATACATACACTGGAGATGGCTTCAAAGCACAAGATGGCACAATCATCAAATTAGGCACATAGGCCAAGAGACCTTCATCAAATTTGGGAACCCTCTTAGTAGTAATCTCATTAGAATGAGGTTGAAGAAGTGTATAACCTTTTACATCTTTGTAATATCCAACAAAATTGCACTTCTCACTCTTAGGTTTTAATGCTTTCCTTTTCTCATTAGGAATGTGAATCCATGCTTCACTGCCAAAGACACAAAAGTAGCTTACATTTGGTTTAATTCTACACCATGTTTCTTTCAATGTAATATGTTTTAAATAATTTATGGGAGTGTGATTCACTATTTACTTGACACAATTAATGAATTCCACCCAAAATTGAGGACATAATCCCTTAGATTGGATCATAAAATTTGCCATTTCTTTTAATGCATGATTCTTTATCTCAACAACACGAGTTTTCTATGGTGTATATAGAATAATATGATGCATATAAATGTCCTTTGTAGTGCAATAAGTTGTAAATTTTTTGTTAACATATTCACCTCCATTATTTGTTCTTAACTTTTGAATTTCATGTCCATATTGTTTTTCTACAAGGGCCTTATAGGCCAAAAATATGTCAAAAAATCCACTCTTAAGTTTTAATAAATAAACTCAAGTGTGTTTGGAGAAGTCATCAATGAAATTAAAAAACTAATTGAATCCAAAGAAATGAGAAGGAGGAAGCATAACACATATATCACTATGAACAAGTTGCAAGGGGGGTGAGGCATACTAGGAGGCACATTTGTTAAAACTATCCCAATGATGTTTGCCAAGAAAATAGTCAGAAAAAGCACCATGTCTACAAGGAATAAGAGGAATACTAGTCTCCATATTATATTTATATAGTTGCTACAATGAACAATAGTTTTGGTGACCAAATTTCTCATGCCAAAGTTTAATCAAGTCATTGATATGAACAATAAAAAATGCTGAAAGAGATGATGACTCGAAGTTGTCAAATCTATACAACCTAGTATATCATAAACAATTCTAGTTTCTAGGACATACCTAATATATTTTCAGTCCTTTATTACAACTTGGCGAGGTGTAACTTCCACTATTTTATCTTCACTTGAATTAGGTTGCATGAATGACTTGGAACACATAATATATAATTATAATGACCATCATCTCACTGAATTGTTCTCGACCCTACAACACTACAAGATATGTCATCACCAACAAATATTTGTTTGGTGTTACATTCATTAAGAGCATAAAATATGGTTTTATCCTTAGCCAATGATAAGATTTTGTAGAATCAATAAGTCACTCATTAAAATAAGAAGTAGATGTTGCATTGAAGGAAAAACTAGAAGAAGAAAGTGCATGTCCATGAGAATAAGAGTTAGAAGGAGTATCAAGATTGATGTTGTTCTTCTTTATTGTTGCTTCTAAGGGTTCCATGTTCTTGAAACATTTAGACTCCAAATGACCATCTAACCCAAAAAAAAATTACAACGTCTCTTAGTTTTCTTGCCTTGTGATTTAGTTCTGTTATCACCATTAGGAGTAGGAGTTGCCTAAGAGGGTTTGAGACCCTTGTTTTGTTTGTTGTTGGAAGGATGTTGCTTCTTCAAATTATTGGGGCCTTCCTTTTGTTGTGCCACTAACACTTTGTTGGTTGTACCTATAGTGTTGATCATTCCAATATGTAAGAGATTATCTTGTTCCTTAATGGGAGAATCACAAATAAATTCAAAAGATAACATTTTGTAAGTAGCCCCTTGACTAATAAGTGCTTCTCTAAAAAGTAGACAAAAAAAGTAGGCCTTGTGAAGCTTAGCTAGAATATCATATATAAGTTGGTCATCTACTTGGTCATCTTACATTATGCAACTAAAAGTCTAAGTGTTTTAAATTTAAATACAAAATCTTAAATGAAAGAGAAATCATTAGGAATTAAAACAATTAATTGGTTTTCGAGCTAACAGGCTCGAATATCATTGTGTTCACCCAACATGCTTTCCAACTTTTTCCAAGATGCATCTAGGGTCTCAATGCCTTAAAGGTGAAACTAGAGATTACTGGAGATAGACATTCCAATTAATCCACATGGTTTGTCATTTTTATTATTCCAATTGGCTCTCTTTAATGGATTAAAAGGGGAATTTCTATTTGCAAGGTAACTCAATAGAGTCCCCTACATAGTAAATCCTCCATGTGGGATTTCCATGAAAAGTAGTTCGAACTAATATGCATGAGATTACTTGAACTGGCCATATTACAATATGCAGGTAAGATGAATTCAAAAGCAAAAATTGATTGTTCATATGGAAAGAGCTAAAAAAAGTAGGCAATTTAAAAGAAAATGACACTAAAAAAATACTTTGAATGATAAAGTTATGCCCTTTCGAAAAAATGCATAAAAATTAACCAATGTGCGGTAGGTGGAGGTTGATCCACATGGTGATGGGTGCACAATGAGGTTGCTAAGTAAAAAAAAATTCCTCTCATTCTCTAACTTTTCTTATAAAACCACTTTTACAAATAAGTTACTTTATAATAAAATAAGTGACCAACTTTTATAAAATAAATGAGAATCACTTTTACAATGAAGTTACTTTATAATTTAAAGTTGCATTCAAAAAATAACTTAAAAAAACCAATAAAGTTACTTTATAAGTGATTCACTTTTATAATTTAAGTGAAATGCGGTTCACAATAAAGTTACTTTACAAGTGATTCCTTTTATTGTTTAAGTGAAATACAGTTCACAATAAAGTTATGTTATAGTATAAAGTTGCATAAACTCTTCCAAAAAGTAATTTACACAAAGAAAGACTTGAATTCAAGAACTGTATTTCAATAAGCTTTCAACTAAGTGAACTATAACAAAAGATATAATAAATGTTAGCAAGAAGAAAATGGAGCTTTATTTTAACTCTCTGCCTTGAAGTGTGTGCTTACTCCAAAAACCCTTGTTTTTTTCTCAAAAAAAAAAATTCAACATGATCACACAAAAATAAGCTAATTTCGGAAGAAAAAAAATATAAAACTTTATAATCTTGGAGTTATAAGACCAATATAAAATAAAATATCAAGATGGGTATGAGTCAAATACAAAAGAGTACCAACTAACTGATGGTACAAAGTGGATTCTACTTCATGTGTAGTGTAGGCAGTAGTAAGTTTGACTCCAGTCGGTTTACAATCTTCCATCTAAAAGTGGCAAAAAAGGACACATGCATACTTAGACTAGGAAATGGAAATTCCTGCCTTGGTTTGTAAAACCTTGGAGGCCAAGAAAATAGTGCAAATGTCATAAGTATGTCCTTTCAAATTTCTTTTTTAAGACTAGATTTTCACATGGGTTAAGAGTTTGGGGTCACTACCTATGAGGATAAGGTGATCAACATAAAGAACATGTATTATAATATGGACATATACTTTATTTATTTATATATTGGGGTCAGAATGACATCTAGAAAGGTCAGTGTCAAGAAGAAATCTATCCATTATAGCATACCTAAACTGAGGGGCTTGCTTATGGCCATAGATATATTTCTTAGGGAAGTAAGCAAGGATGTAGTCATTTTGAATATAGCCAAGAGGTTGTTGCATGTATATTTATTCTTGCAAATCCCCATGGAAGAAAGTGGATTTAACATCCATCTGATGGACCTCCCATTTATATGAAGCAAAATAGGATTAAACAAGGTGGATGGAATTCATTTTGTCTACGTGGGTAAAAGTTTCATTATATTCAATCCCTTCTACTTGATAAAATCCTTTGGCAACTAATAGGGCCTTATGTTTTTTAACACTTCCATCAGATGCATACTTAGTTTAATATGCCCATTTTCATATGACAAGTTTTCTTGCTTTTAGAAGAGGTAAAAGATCCCAAGTATTGCTTTTCATTAAAGAGTGTTATTCTTCATTCATTGCTACATCCCAATATAGATGGAAAAAATATTCTACAAATTTTTCTGGAAAATGATTCTTTGAAACTTGAACTAGAAGATATAAGAATCACTAGAACTATCAATGTGTACGATGTTGACGTAAAGGATAATTGACAAGATCACCAATAGTTTCTCGTGTTGTACAAAACCATCTAGGAAGTTGTGGTGTTGGTGCAGGTTCATGTTCAATGGA
>ML802483.1:0-28524 GCA_009831015.1 Picea engelmannii
CTCAATCCTTGGCCCTTTTCTCTTGTTTGGCTCTTTCACATGAGTTGCATATAATGACATCCTTTCCTTAAACATATTTTCAGTTGTAATGTTGAAATCTCCCTTATGGAAATGGGTTTTGGAATTCCTTGCATGGTGCTCTACTTTCCTTCTTCATCAAGACATATAAAAGTCTTGTTATGAAAATATAGGACATGATGCTTTTCCAACCAATCAATTTCATTTAGTATATCATAAGATCCCAATGGTATAATATTCATATCAACATGTATATTCACTCCATTCAAATCTATTGGACAACTTGTGGCAGTCTCATTGATCATTCTTTTGGTTCTAGTGGCTAGCTAAACCAACCATGATCTTTCAAACTTATTTTTCTTTAAATGAAATGTGTCCATTAATTAGGATCAATGTAACTATGGATTTCTCTTAAATCAATCAAAATAGAAATGGGTTGATTTGTAATCTTACCTTCCACCTCAATCATATGGGATTGATGCTCTGCTTGTTGATCCTCTAGGGATGCATATATCCTTGAAATATTTCTTCCCATTTCTTGCATTGTGGTATCCTCTTGAATGTTGTGCAATGTCATCATTTTGTGTACTCTATGAGGGCAATCTTTGTACATGTGATCTTATTTACATCCCCAACATTTGATTGGTGGTCTTCCCCTTTTCCCCAAGGAGTTTTCCAATTTGGATTCATCTCGAGCATGATAATTGTGTTGATATATTTTGGGATTGTTTCTCTTGAAAGGAATTTTGAATCCCTTTCTTCTATGATTTGACTTCTACTTCTTCTTATCCTTCCAATATTTCTAAAAAAATTATCTTCCTTTTCTTTTCCCATACATATACTTGGCCTTTCTATTGGTCTCTGCCAATGTCTTGGGTTCATCAAATTGAATTTTTTCTTTGTAAAAATATGGTAGTCCTCTTAAGAATCTCTAAATTTTCACGTTCTCCTCCTTGATAAAGATCACGTACCTCAACATCTCCATGAACTTCTTTTCATATTCCTCCATAGTCATGTTTCCCAACTTGAGTTCAAAGAACTCCTACATATTCTTGTCATAGTAGTGCTCTAAGAGGTACTACTATTGAAAATATGTCTTTCACTACTACCAAGAAATAATTTTCTCATCAATGTGCTTGAATTGTTTCGGTTGGTCCCACCACATAGAGGCTTTTCCTTGCAAATGATATATGGAAATCCTGGCTTCTAGATTAGATGAGTAACTATGTACCTAAAAATATTTTCTTGATTCAAAGAAACCAAGTTGCAGGATCATCTCCCCTTCTATTCTCACCATCAAATATTGGTGGTTTAATATTCCTAATATCTTCTTGCAAGATGTGCAGCCTGTATATTCTTCTTTGATTCCTAATAGGAGACACTTTTGGGATTCTCCTTGATTCTTCGGATGCAAAAAACTTCCTAGTTGAATGAGTAGGTGAATATTGATGTTCTTGAGTTCTAATATCATTTCTAGAGTTCCTAGATCCTTTGTAGTTATCCCTCTTTGCATGAGATTTACCTTCTTCCTCATGTCTTGAGCCTGATCCATTTTTCATTTGTCTCTACAACTGATTTAGACTTTTCAACAAATGATTATTTTTTTTATTTTGTTCCTTCTAGGATCTTATTATATTCTCATTATCATTTCTATAACTCTTCACTTCCATCTTCAAACTCTACATAGTCTCTACCAGTTCTACAAGTTCCACCATGCTTCTATATTCATTGCCTAAATTGATGTTTAGGCCTTTAGCTTCTCTTTCATGGATGTAGGATCTTTGTGCATCTTCCATGTCTCCGATATGCAATCCTAAGCTTGGATTGATATGATTATACCCCTAATTTTTGAAAATGTGTAAGAAACCATTGTTGTCAGAAATTATGTTTATTGTAAAAAAAATCATTAATTAGGTTGCAGGTCATTCTTCATCTCAATTCATGAAGAGTATAGTTTCACTAAACTATATTTTTATTATTTGGAAACATTATCCTATAAATTAACTTTCCAATGAATATATTGATCATGTCTTATTCTACTTTCTGAGCTAAAATTTGCATCCTTCTGAAGTATGTCATTTCTACTACATTGTGCCACTTTTCATTGTGCAATTATTCTCAAAGGCTAATTTCTACCACTTGTAAAATAAAATCTGTCAAAAACCAAGAAAAAATATATATTGGGAACTGATAAAATTGGTGGATTTAAACACGCATTAACTTTCATATTATCAATATGTTGTTCTAGTAAAATTATATAGCAATCTGGAATTTGCAACTTTGTCCTTTTTCACTTTTCTCCAGACTTGGAATTTTTAGCAAAACTGATTATCTCCCAAACGGAGCAGTTATCGAAAAATTTCACTAAGGAAAATTTGTTTGAATTGAGTAGATAAAATGTCGAGTAAAATCATTTTTTCTAGTTTTGTGATCTAAGGTCACTTCTCCTCTGAAAATCTCAAAAATCTCCAAAAAGTGACCCAAAATAGTGTATTTTGGCCTATTTTTGTGTCTCCATTCCAAACACATTGTAATATGGCCAAATGCTCTACTGGGTAATTTTGTGTCTACTTCTTGGACCTACTATAAAAATCCATTAATAACACGATCTATGTCAAAGAGAACCACCTGGTTCTTTAAAAACCACTAATTTGCATTTTATGGAAATTTGAAGTAGAACTAGTTAGTGGCCCTCACTGGAACTTCTATTGGCCACCCCACTACGGAGATACCCTTTAAATTTCCCCTAGTTCTAAGTATTTCTACTCCTATTATGGCCAAAACAAGTTTTTGGCTCCAGAATTTTTTAGTAAAAACCATCATTTTGTTAACATGGCATGGCATGTGGCTTCTTTGTTTTAGTAAAAAACATCATTTTTCTTATGTGGCATAGTATGTGGATTCTCATGTGGAATATTTGATGTCCACATGTTAACCCCTTACTACACCATGTCACATGCATCCTCATCAACGAGCTGAAGAATTCTTCCATCGGCAATCGGCAATTTTCTTCCTTCATTGGCGAACTCCAAAATTCTCCAATCGGTGAACCGACATTTTCTTCCATCAACGAACCAAAATTTTCCTCCATAGGTAAACGAAATTTTTTCTTTTCAACGGAATCTGGAATTCATCTCTTAGCAAACTTCAAAAAATGTCGTTTGGAAAACTTCAAAAAACATTATTCGATGAACTTCAAAAAATGTTATTTGGTGAACTAAAAAATGTTCTTCGGTGAACTAAAAAAAAACGCTCTTCGTTGAACTCGAAAATTATTCTCCTTCATAAACCCACAAAATGCAGTTCAACAACCTACAAAAAGGTTTCTTCAACGGATTTCATTTTTTTGTTTTCAACGTACTCCAAAAAACGTCCATCAGTGAACTAAGAACATTTTTTTCGACAAAATTAGAAAAAAATCTTTCAACGAACTTAGAAAAACTTATTTTTCAGCGATGTATGAAAAACTCTTTTAGTGGACTTTGAAACACTCTTTTGGCAGACTTAGAAAATCTTCTTTTGATAGGATATGAAAAATTTCTTTCAATTGACTTTGAAAAACTTATTTTCAGTGGACTATGAAAAACTACTTTCGACAGACTTGGAAAATTTTCTTTTTCACGAACTACGAAAAACTTCTTTCGACAAACTTGTAAAAACATTTTTTCGGCAGACTACGAAAAACGTCTTTTGGAATACTTAGAAAAACGTTTTTTTTCAATGAACTATAAAAAACTTGTTTTTTTGTGGTTTATGAAAAACTCTTTTAGCGAACTCAAAAAAAATCTTCTCAAAAAACTCAATTCAAATTAGAAAATTTACCACATCCACGGTGAATATTAACTTTCAATCTCAAGGTCAAAACTAATTTAGTCCATTAATGGGTATACATAAATTTTCAAAGAAAAATTACACAGTGCCACCATGGAAGCATCAGACTAAGCTTCACATGGTTGATTTTGACCTTGAACTAGCCCATTCAACACTCTACAGTCAATACACACTAGATTCATCTATAAAACAAAGAATTCTCTCTAATTTCCTCATTTCCACCCAATTTCAACGCGGATTGAAACTCTGCAATAGTGAATCTTAACAAATCCACAGTGATCTTTACCCATACAAGTCTGGTGTTAGACCCTTCACTCTGATAAGACATTGTAATGTACCCAGTTCTCTATCGAGTCATGTCACAATAAATTTACTCTTTGTTACCACTTTGTAACATACCCCCATGCATGGGTACCTCAATAATTTGCATTCTTGATGGATTTCAAACTTTTGATGCCCTGTTAATTAAAAACGAGAAGCATGCCTATAAACAGACCATAAATGCAAGCAAGAAAACATGTACAAGATATACAATACATAAATATCATGCAATGTACACATTAGGAAGTAAAATCACAGTAGAAATAAACATGATATAAACACAACAATACACAACACTAATCAAATACAAAAAAAAAACTTATCTTTAAGAAATAACCACACCAACTAGTTGTAGACGTTGAACATTCCACCCAATCGTAGACATTGTTACTCCAATTATCTCAACATCAGGTCACTCTCGAGCTAAGGCTATGAATCCATAAGGATGGGTGCCTAGGATGACTCTAATCTCACACAGACAGTTAAATTCTCATGGTGTTACAATCTACATAATCACACAACAATATCAACGTTCATGCTCTCTTTCCCCGTCAGCCTGCACAACCCAATGAAAGGAATCCCCTTCTCTATAATGTATTCCCTCTGGATATTCCACTTCGGGTTAGGGATCTAGTAAATAATGGTTAGGAAATATCCATGCTAGAAGATCCATAGATTCTCAACTGTGGACATTTTTTCCCAAATTCCCATGTTTTCATGCACTCGTGCATATTTAAATTGTTGGAAAATAACTATTCTTCTCATATAGCCAACTAGAGAAATGGATCTCTACATATAAATATTATCTTCTCTCCAAGAACTAATAGAAAGAAAGAATGAGAGAATCCCCCCAAAAAAACTATCAAAATATGGTTAATATATTGTTGGTTGTGGAGCCTGATTATCTTCCTGATTCAGAGGTCCTTGCTTTCAGCCGTGTTTATACCCCATGAAGACTTTACACCCCAGAAGTATGTACACTCTTCCACACGGGGGAGTGCAGAGGGGGGGTATCCCATCTGTGGGGTCCGCGGGGGATATCCCCCTAGTTGGGGGGTTCAAGGGCAAGCAAACCCTTGGCGGGGGTTCGGGGGCGAAGCCCCCGAAGGAAAAATTGCCTTGTAAATGTATATTGTAATTTCATTGTAAATCTGGACCGTTCATTATAAGGTCGCAGATCTAACGATAGAAATTATGTTAGGTTTTTTTGCCCTAGAAGGCAACCCTCTGTTATGAGGGAAATGTATTGCGGTTATTCATTATGGCGAGTATTGTATTCTGAGAGAGGAGACTGTGAGAGAAAGAAGAGGAAGTTATAGTGGGTTTTGTTGTAGGTTGTATCCCTTCATTTGTTGGATAATAATAAAGGAAGGACCTGGCAATTTCTCTGGTGGACGGTGAACCACGTAAATCTGTGTCTCTATTGTATTGTGTATCTTATGTGTTTTGTTTCCACATTTGTTTTATTTTATTGCTCCGCAGTCCTATTTTTCTAACATATATGAATGCTCGCAATGTGCCATGTGTCTTCCCCCAACAAGCTCATATAATTCATTTTCTCCACTAATTCAAAATTGGGTTTAATAAATTATAATAATTTGGTCTAGCTCCTTAGATAACCCCCTCCAAACCTCAAACCTTTCCAAAGGAGGACCCCAACACTTGAAAAAAACTCTAATAAAATCCTCACAATATGATATTGATCTAGGACTAATACCATTTTTCACCCAAGCCTTTTTTCTTCCATCCAAGGAGGAAAAAGTAATATGATTAAGATATATTTGTGAACTAATCCAAGTTTCCAAACTTATTCCAAAATTGACAAGATGTGTTGTCTAGCATGCAAAGACTCATTGTCAAATTTTGGAACATTTTCTTTACATGCTAAAGGTGTAATATTAGGATATCTAGGAACTTTGCAAATATCAAAGCGAGGAAATATTTCATGGAAATCCCATGGTTCCATTTCAAGCAAATTCAACCAAAAGTGGAGTCACCAAGGTGAATAATTAAATGACATCAAAAAAATGCTTGTTTCACCCTACAAGCAATAAAACCTCTTAAAATTCTCTAAGGCAATTGGGCTTCTTTCATTCAATGGAGTCTCCAAGTGAGTTATTTTGTGAAAGTATTCAGATCCTACTCACTAAAATTTTGTTGAAGCCAAACTTCATATAACCAAGGAATGGATTTTATCCCCGACAACAATTCCAAAATGTTACCACTCAAACTCTACCCTAGGAAGAAAAGTCTTAGCATCAGCGAGAGAGCCTAGAGGCACTATAGGAAAGCTACCCATTGTCACCTTGGTATTATTTCTCCACACTTTAAACTAAGGTAAAACTACCCTAGCCTATGGGGAATCCCTGTGGTCTGTCTATCCCAATTAGTTGTAGCAATGGGAGAGTCACTTGGACTACATTGACTAAGACAACTAGCAAATTTCACCACCTCACTTTCAATGTTGAAAACATAATGAAGCATGCAAGTTTTTGCTAGATTAAACAAGCCTTTAATGATGTGCAATTTGAACAATATCGCTTGTATTATATGATGTGTGATCATATTATGTTGGAAATAGCAACAGAGAGAACATGGCACAAAGTGAATTAATCTTACTTAACATGAAATATCTCATTGACCAATAGAATGGCACTCACAATGTTTAAGTTACAAGTCTTAAAGTATGACAATGTGGAGATGAACTTAAGATATTTGATCCAACATATCATTTACAAGAGTTAAGTGTTGGAAATAGTTTAAGAGAATGTTATTATCCCACTATTTTCACATATATCAGACCTCAAAAATAGTAAGATGCTACCCAAAATTCAATTTACCAAATAATATAAGAATCGTATGAAATGTCATAAACCACCAACCCTTGAGGGGGAAACATATACAAAATGAAGGAGATGCATAAAATTCAAGTTGAATTCAAGGAATAAAAAAAAATCCAAATAGTAGAAGCATAATGAAGAGAAAATCAAATATATTATAAAGAAAGGCAATGAGTTCGCCAAGATGCAATCCCTTAATGAATCATCCATTAATAAGGTTAATAACTTAAAGAAAGAAAGAGTGGAAAAGGAAAGTTGGAAAAGGATGAATCAATGGAAGAATTGGAGAAGAAAGATGAAGAAATCAAAATATTATGTAAGCATAAACAAGAACTTCTTAATATTGTTAAGTATATGAAAAGGTACTTACAGAAGTTTGACAAACCATTTGGTACATAACACTAGGACTCTCCAATGCATCAAACGTTATCTAAGGCATCCACCATCAATAAAAACCCTTACCAACAATAATTTCCTGGAAAGACATCACACAAAGCTACTCCTCGCCACTCCAAAGGCTCAACAACAAGATAGCATCACACCAAGAAGTTCACCCTTGATCTTTCTCTGGGATTCCCTCACACAAAATCTCCAAGAAAATCACTTCAAATCTCCTCTAGGGTTTCATTTCCAAAAACCCTATTCCCTCCTCACATAAGGATGAAAACCATAGCACTTCAAGCATTCTCTAGGTTTTTCTTCTCACAAACCCTAACATTTTCCCCCTTGCATCAAGACAAGTACAAAGAATAAATACATGTTCATCAACAAAATACAATGACCTAACAAATTCCAATGTTATTTTTCCATCTTAGGGTTTGCATCCCACAAACCATGGGTCCTCTTCTCTTGCATCACACAAGCACCAAGACCTATAGATAACGTCACAATGTAATATTAAGACTACATCAACATAAGCTCCAAATATTTTTCCAACCAAGCATCACACTAAGCTCCAAGACTTCTCTCCTCATCTAGAACTTCATGTTCTTTCTTTAGGGTTTACATCACACAAACCCTGGGTATTCTTATTTTTCATCACACAAGTGATAATAATGGAGTTCATCCCTAGTTCTAGAATCTATGTCCATGTCTCCTCTAGGGATTACAACACAAACCCTAGGTCTTGCTCCCTAGAAGAATTCTATGAGACAATTACAAAGATAATACAAGTAAAACAATAGTGAGTAATGAAAACAACTCTCTCCTCCCTTTGTATAAAATAGGTGAGGGAAGCCAACATAAAACGTGGAGTAGTTCCACACAAGTAACCCTAGACCTAAGTCAATAAGGCAATCCCAAATGGAGCATTGTATAATACGAGGATGACATGAAGTGTTGCACTATGGTTTTACTCAATGACAAGGTGATGTTTCCTCCAATCATGATGCCCATTTGGTCCCAACTTCCATCCTCCAATATGGTGCACTATCCAACAAGTTTTTCCCAACACTCCCTTTTGCATGGTAGTTTTTTCCCCAAGTGTCATCATGTAAGGTGCTCCTCCTCTAGTTGTATGCCACATTTCCTTTTATAATCAATGCTCCCCAACATGTGTGAAAACTTAATTACTTGCTCAAATTCTTCTCCTCAACATATGTGTCTAGTCCACAACCAACCTCCATGAAGTGTTCTCCTCAACCTAGGCATCCTCAACTAAATTATTCAACCTCCAATGTGTATGTCATAGGGTCCCATGCTCTTACAGCTAAGTTCCCTCCTCCAAGTGCCTATCATTCATCATCCTAGGTAGTTATATCTACTAATCAAGCAATTGACTTCCCCATTGTGTATAACTAATGGGTTAGTCATCATATTACATAAGATAGCAACCTTCTAGGTAAGTGTGTTATGCTAGAAATATATTCAAGTTCAAGCATTCACTCAAACTAATCCATCTATATGTTCATCAAGCATCACCAAGGGACTAGGAGACTTAATGCTCTCCAATGTAGGTGAAAAGCACTTTTGGTGTGACCCACAAAACTAACATTCATGGCCTATAGCAATATTGTAGTAATTAAGATCTCTTTTAATCTTGTAGCATCCCTAAGTGTTTCATCACATAATAAGAGTATATCATCCACAAATAACAAATTTGTCAAATTTGTAGCCTTGGATACCTTTATTCCTTTTAGAACTCTTGTCCTCTTTTATTCCATAATATCCCTACTTACACCCTCTTTTATTAATAGAAAGAAATGCAATGACAAAGGAAAACCTTGCCTCAATCCTCTAGTGGGGGGGGAGGGGAATCTTAAAGCTAAACCATTTATTAACACAACAAAAGAGATAGATATTAAACATCCCATAATCCAATTTACAATTTATAATTTAAAACCTATATGATGTGTTGGAACATATATAATCCTAAACTTTGAGCTTTACATTCTCCACTTCATGAAAATTTAATCTTTCCCAAAGAGGTAACTCGGAAATTAGCTTTTGAAATTTAAATCAAATTCATTTCTAGTTAATTGGTAATAAAGCGCACATGATATCCGCCATTGATAAAGTTTCCCCGTTTGATCGATCGATCCTATTTTTCCTAGAGTTTTGGAGCCGCCTGATTGTTAAAGAGTCAAATCACTTAAGGTCACTCCAGAGCTTCACGCTTCAGGCGTTTTGAGAAGTCTTAACGATAAAGGACCCAAAACTCAAAAGTTTTTATTCCTCACTTTTCATAAACCTTTAAAGGACACGATTCATAGTACACGTGTGTCTTTTAAAGTCTCCCCTGGGTTGACACACGGCACCCTTTTCTGATATTTTCGTTTGAAGATTCATACAATTCTAAGAAACATGTGACATCCTCTCTTCTTGAAACATCATCTAGAATGGCGTCACCTCTGATACGTCACTACGGGAGATGACCCTTCGCAAATATAACAAAGAGATAATTCGCAAATCCACGAAGCACCAAAATGACGGAGCACTAAACTTTAATTAATTAAGTTAATCAGGGTCAAGGGATAATTAATGATTTTTCACTTTGGGATTCAAATGTTTACCCTCCATCACATCCTAATATCTCTGAAGTCCGAAATTCTGAAATACTTAAAGCTAAATATGATTAATTAAGACTTGAAAATGATTACCGGATAACTAATCACTTCACAGTTTCGGGTTTCGGGGATTTCCTCTCGGCTGTAGTTGAGGAAACTACAGTTAAATTTCTCGAAGTCCGAACTCTCGGAACACTTGAAGTTAAAACATATTCTAAACACGATTAATTAATATTTTAAAAGATATTATATAGTAATTAACCTTTCATAGGTTCGTGATTCAGGAAATTTCAACTCTATTTCATCCAAAACTTTGGCATACGAACCGTCGATATTAATGGCATTTATCACAAATCAATGGTAACAATTTTTAGAATAGATTGCAGATCGCCAGGTATACTTTCTCATTAAGGTCAATAAATTTGTCATCAGTAAAGGTATACTCAAATCAATGCACCTGATGTGAATAAAAATGCTTGAGTTTGAATTTCATTTTCATCTTCTGCAAAGTAGTAAGCTTTATCTGAGTAATAATCTCATGTAATTTCCTCTACAACAGATATCCTTGTTCTATTTCAATATCATGGCACCATGGAAGACGATGAAGAATATTGATGGAACTGGTGAAGGTTCAAATCCAAATGTGGATGTTCTGTCAGACACTACACTGCGAGCTATAGACTTGGTTAAACCTTGGACACAGGTGTTCGAGATTCTGAAACATGAGGTTATAAATTTCCCAGAAGATTCTAGCGATGAAGTGGACGATACTCACGGAGCTAAACTCGTAATTATAGCCCAGTCCGAGCTTTACAATATAGCTACACGCCTGAGGCTCATTCCATATAATGACATCATAAGTTGGGCCCTGGAAAACGTCAACGCCCAAACCAGGAGCATTTTCAACTCTCAAAAGGTTGATGTTGGGTCTTTCCGACCAGAACACATAAAAGTAATGTATAAGATATCTCTTGAATTTAAATATAATTACAATGTTGCATTCATGCTAGAGTTTGAGCCACAAGAATGCATACAATATGAAAAAAATTATCCTGATATAATCAAATCTTGGTGTGGGAACCCAGAGAAATTTAGAGCCAACACTCATGGAATTTATTCCACAGCGTCATTGGATAGTCACATGATCTATGTAGCTATGATTCTCTATAGACTATTCAGGAAGAAGAGTCCTACTCATTTCCCAGTGGCATGGGTGTCAATTATGCACGAGGTGGCTGAGGGATTCTCTTTTAATTAGGCCAAATTTTTATCAGACAACTTGGCTAAAGAAATCACGGAATACAAATTGGTGAAGTCAAAGGGGCAACCAGCCCCTTTCTATATGTCTTCATATATCATGGATGTTATTTGCTTCATAACCCTTTTTCCACTGATGAACTGGAGTTGGACCCTGACCGGCATTGAACCTATTCACTTATATCACTCTAAGTTGTGGGAAGACAAGGCCAAAGATTTCTTCTACGAAATATGCCACCATGTAGTAGTGCTTGTCCATATAGCTTTATATGGTTGCCCACCCCCTCGAATTTCAGACATAATCATGGGAAACCTAGGGAAAATAGTTGATTGGTTCATTGAAGAAAACATTTCTTACAACAGGGTTTCCGGATGTTCAGTCCCTCCCCATGCTCTCCCAAGATTTTTACCAGACCGGCTAGTATGCAGAGAAGCAGCCTATCAAACAGTAACAGGGGGCATCAACAAGGAGCTAAAAGCGGCCCAAAAAAAGGTATGGCCTACCTTCCCTCTCCAGGTTGGTATGTTTTCACTATTAGACTTTGGCCACTCCAAAGTGGAGGCTGCATATTTGGAGGATGTCAATTTGGTCGACATAGAATTTAAAAGGCACGACCCACAAAAAATCATGGAAAACAACCTGGCCCAATACAACCTGAAGAGATATGTGCATGAAAAATCCCCACATGAGAGGAGTCAGGTCTTATGAGGAAGTATTGAATAGAGTCCAAACCTTATCCCCAAATCAACAGGCCAGTTTCTTCATTTTTCAAAGGCACAGACGAAACATCTTGCTGAAAGTACTACAGGGAGAATCGATATCCATTTCATCTACACAGGAAACTGTACCTCCATGTTTTGATACAGTGAGTTCTAGAAAATAGGATACTGAGGAAAACCCGAAGAACACCAAAGTTTTAATGAAGAAATTGAAAGATTCATTATCAAGTCCATTAGGCCCTCAAGCAACGGCTCATCTCGAAGCCTTCCTAAAGAAAGGGCAGGATACATCTCCTTCGACACTAGTCACATATGTTGCCAATAATGTTGAGAAACAACCATCCATGAAGATACGTACCCTTATTACTTCATTAACACTGTTGCAATCAAGTTTCGAGAATCCTTGTTCCAAAGTCATTTATGTGGGTGATCTCACGCCAATTTTTCCCGAAGAGATGCCCCCTTCAGACTTCTTCTTCAGCAAGAAACGGAGGGTCATCATTAAACGAGAAACACATCAGAAAGATGGAGCGATAGTCCAAAGGAAAATAATGGTGTGCAATGGATAGAACCGAGATGATACAGAATTCGCAAAGGAAGTTGCAGGCTCGTTGGGCACTTTCGCCACTTCTAATCAATGGTTTGTGGAAAATTTGGTCGAACAACTACAAAAAAAATCCATATTGGTAGAGCAACTTCAAAATAAAATACACACAACTGAGCAGACTGTCTGGAACAGAATGAGTCGAGACTTCGAGCAGATCAGAGCATATGACAAGAAACAAATTCAACTACTCTAGGCCAACTTTGATGAGCTCCAAAGGAATTCACATTTCAATCAAGGACTAATCACCCATCATGTTGAACTAATAAAACAATTTCAAGCTAAGTTGGAGTTGACCGAAAGTACCTCAGTAGATATTTCATCTTTCCAGACTCAAGCAATGAAAATAAATGAAAAACTGGAAAAGGCCCAGCTGGATATTTTTATGAAGGTAGATGCCATCCAGAATTGCTACCAGACAGTATATCTTTCTTTGAAAGACATCTACATCAAAGAAAGAGAAGCTCGCTCAGCTCGAGTTAAGTTTCAAGAGATTGTCTTATTGGTACCAAAGGATGATGTCTCAAATGTTCCTCGGCTTTCTCTTTCTGAACAAATAAGATGTGATATAGCTTTAAAGGCATGGGAAACAAATCTAGCAGAAAGCAAAATACTTGCTAGAGATGTAAACGAAGCCTGTCTAGAAGCGTTGTCATTACTAGACAAAGGACTAATTGATTTTGAAGGAAATCCTATCTCTGAAGCCCTGGGTCAAATTAATATAGAAAAGAACCAGTATAATTTCAAAACAAGCAAAGAAGAAGCTCTAACGGCCATTCAGAAAATGAACCAGATTGATCTCCTTCAAATAAATAAATTGATAGTAAACCCAAGATTGCAATTACAGGTCATATCTCAAGGAGCGAAAAAAGATACAAGAAAAGTTTCCTTAGGTAGAGAGGAATTTATACACTTTGGAGGCGAATGAAGCAAATGAGCCTTCAGGGCTGGTGGTGAAATTAGTGATTAAATGTATCCAATGTATTGAATATGGGAAAACTAGCACATCTGGAAGCAAGTAATAAAGTGTCATTGCATTACTGGATATAGAAGAAGGGAAAAATGGCAACAAATCTATGATGAACAGGTTGTTGTGCTAAAGTATCAAGAATATTAGACGACAGTTGTATCCTGGTTAGAAGAATAAGGAAAGGAAGTGTTTCAATCAGTAGACGAAGAGACAGAGATTGCCAACGAAGCTCATCATTCTCTATGTTATGTTTTCTTATTTCAAATATTTGTTGTTTTAAATTATGAGAAGTCCAACCATTTTGAGTTGTGAAAATTTTGTATAAATGCATAGATTGAATATCTATTAGCAGTTGCTTCTTGTCGATTGTAATAGAGAAAACTCTCCTTATTGAGTATCAATACAAGTGCAGACAGAGATTCCAATTTTTGTTTAGTTTGGGTTATGTGTTTCTTTTGTTTTTCCATATCTCAACATTTCTTTATACATTTCTTGATAAAAAAAATTATTTCAATTTAGTACAACAACTATTGTAATCGTATTACATCAGTAATTTGTTAAGTAAGCAGTTTTTCCTCTGCAATTATTGTAAGTAAATCAAGACCTGGGAGTTGTGTGGATTATTGTATCTTATACTTTATTCAAGGTTACACTATCTATTTTCTTCTACTGCAACAAGGTGAGACTCTTCAGCAATTGATGCCTTTCTTTGTTTAACAGTTTCGTAATTTTCTCTCACATCATTCGATATTACAAGTTTGACTCAGACACGAAATATGGCCTATGTGCTGCCATATTGTTAATTTCATTTAAGGAATTTTTCTCATATAACTAAGGTAGAAAAAGCACCTTTAAAAACACTCTCATAAAATTTCCTGATGCCTGGCATTATTCTTTGAGCCTTAAGTTTAATCTCAGGACCAACATCTTTTTGGCACCGTTGTCGAGGAAGGAGAAACGAAGTTATTTTTCCCTTAGAAAACGACAAGGTAAGATTATATCTTTGATAGTGAACAAAGATTGAATACAGAAGTAAGACTTATTTTTATCTTTCACTTGGCGACTCCATCACAGATAAACTGGCATTTGATCGAAGGAATACCAGAAAAAATTTGGACAATAAGAAGACCACACATGTATCAGATCCTGAAAGGTTGTTGAAACCAAAGGGATACCTCAAATCGACTACTACATAAGCAGGTAAAATCTACCAACCCAAAGTTACACAAGTTAATGCTAAGGTTCTGATTGAATAATTAACCCTTGAAGAAAAAATTAAACAAACACCCTTTGTGGAGCTATCAACTAGTAAACCTGAGGCTAGCCTTGAGAATCCAGAGATAACTATAACCCAGATAAATATTGAGATTGAGTCGACTGATACTCCTAACGGTCAGAACAAAAGATCATCCTCTCTACCCATTGTCGTTAATACTCTGTCGACCTCATCCTTGCCTGAGGTAAAGGTTTCAGTTCTCCAAAACCCTGAAGAACATTTTTTATACCCTAATTCATCCCCGGTCGATTCTCCTATTTATACATATTGTAAGTTTGAGGAAACCAGTCCACGTTTTCCTTTCCCTCCTATTCTATATTTTTCATCTCCTAATGACCTTTTCCCGGAATTTCCTTCACCACATTCTGAAAAATTTGAAAGGTCATCGCTTCGGTCCCTTGAAGTTTTTGAAAACCCTATTTTCCCAAAGTCTGTCCCCTAGAACTTCAATGGTTGTTTCTAAAGGAGGTGGTGTCAAGGGCATAGGGGTAGGTGGAAAAGGTCAAGGACAGCCTCCATCCCCTAGAATTTTTTCCAAGGTAGTTGATAGATACGCTCCCTTGGTCCTCCATGTCGTCCTTCATGATTTACCTAAAAATTATATGAAAAACTTACCGAAGTTTGTGGGAGAAGGAGATTTAACTGCAACTGATCATATATCCTTTTTTGATCAGTTTGTTGATATCCTTGGCATTGAACACGAGGATGTTTACCCAAATATTTTAGTACAAACTTTTAAAGGACAAGTAAGAACCTGGTTTTGAGGACTCCCAGTAGGATCCCTACGGTCATATGATGATTTAAAAAATGCATTTTTAAGACAGTGGGGAGAAAAGAAAGACCATATTTATTATTTGACTGAATTTGGGGCTTTGAGAAAAAGGAATTCTGAGTTGGTTCTTGAATTTACTTAGAGGCTCAACAAACTATACAATAAGATCCCAGCCGAAGTTAAACCCTCTCAACCTACGGCGAAGGTAACTTTTGCGGCAGATTTTGAACCCGACTTGGCACTCCTCTTAAGAGAAAGAAGATATGCCACTCTATCATGAATGTAAGATGATTCCATAGAAATTGAATCAAATATGATGGCATCCGGTAAATTAAAATCCAAAGTTGAGACAAGAACTAGAGAACCTAGGCGTTTTAAAGAACAGGGAGGGCCATCTAGATCTGAGAAGTCCGCGAAAGAAAAAATGGATGAGATGGCCAAAATAATTAAAGAATTATCAAACAAGATATCCATGATGGAGTTAGATCGAACCAAACCTCATGCTTACACTAGGAATCAGTTCAAAAGAAACCCTAACCCTCAAATAAAACAAAGACAAATAAAAAATGAAGATAAAAAAATCCAAGCTCCGTTTAAAACCGAAAATTTTATACAGAGGGATGACATGCAAAATTATGAGGGGTTAGAAGAGGATCTAAGCAACCTTAGTGATCATGACCAGGAACCTCATTTAACTAGATAGGATTATGAAAAATCTATAGACCTAGAAACCATGTTTAATAATGAGGAAAGTATAAATAAGTTGGGAGAGTTTGCATATCAAGGAATTGTCGACTCCATAATGGTCGAACTTCAACAGAAGTACAATTTAAGGCCCAAAGAAACAAATCCTACAGGTGTTCCACCAAAAAAGATTTTATCAAGAAAGAAAACGAATGAGGCAGTTGTTACTAAACCGCTAGTTGAAACACAAGTCGCCCGAAAAAAAATAGTTGAAATAAGAGAAACACAAACTAAGAAAACAGAGAATATTGAAGCACAAGCTACAACCAGAGAAATCGAAAAAACAACTAGAGGTTTCAGTTTAGAAAATGAACTAAATAAAATTGAAATTCCCATGCCCCTGGTTTATCTTGCCAAGAATCCAATTTATAAAAAACAGATTCCTAAAATGATAATTTTTTCTGATGTTGAATGTCACGTAGATGTAATCAATATACAAGATGAAAGACCTATGATTATGTTTGGTCCGCACATCGAAAATACTACAGATTTTGTTGCTCTATTTTATATTATACTAATTGTGCATGACCATTTACTCCACAATTGCATGTTAGATTCTGGGGCCTCTCATAATTTAATGCCTAAAATTATCATGGAAAAATTGGGCCTCAAAATCACTAGACCTTATCAAGACTTATACTCGTTTGATTCCAGAAAAGTTAAGTGTCTTGGCATGATTAAAGATTTGGTAGTAAATCTTTCACAGATCCCTGTAAAAAGTATCCTCATGGATTTAGTCGTCGTTGATGTCCTTGCCAAGTATGGCATGCTTCTATCCAGGTCTTGGGGCGCAAAATTAGGAGGATCACTCCAGCTGGACATGACTTACGCTACGATCCCAATTTTTGGTGGACAATTCACTCAACTCTACAAAGAGACTAGACTGGAATATACTGTAAGTGACCCCCAAAACCCAAACAATTACCTAATCTGTGTTGTCGATCAGGATTTAAGAAATTGTATATTATCAATAGATGATGATTTTGAAGAATGTACAGAAGAAGAAAATAAAAAAATAGAAAAAACAAAGAAAAATGTAAATAGTAGAGAAGGAGTATGGAAAATGTTTTTAGATGGCGCTTCGTATTGTGAAGGGGCAGGGGCTGGAGTGTTATTTGTAGCGCCAGGAGATGAGTACGTTATCCCCTTTTCATGCAGATTACAGTGGGATATTGATTATACAAATAATGTCTGTGAGTATGAAGCTTTAGTCTTAAGATTAGAGGATGCCAGAAAAATAAAGATTGAACATCTAATAGTTTATGGTGACGTAGAGCTTATCGTGAAACAAATAAAGCTGAAATATCAAGCTAAACATCCAAGGCTAACGTCATACAGAAATTGTGCATGGGTGTTGGCCCTTGACCAATTTTTGAGTAACACTTGGTCATATTTGAGCATTTTTTGGACTTCGACAGCCTGTCAAAGATGGAGCGCAAGGAGAAGCGGAGATTGTGGAAGCTAGACCCCCTTTTGGGGTCCTTTTTGGGTTTTTGGGGATAATGTAATAAGACCGGGATGTCGGCCCATGGGTTTACCCATGTTTAGGCCCCTTTTTGTAACGTATAAGTAGAATTATAGGCTATGTAAGAGGGGACCCTTTTGAGGACACTTGAGAAGTGGCTTACTGCTAAGAGTTGATCTGTGTGATATACTTGCAGAGCTGAGTGCAAGTATTGTAAGTGTTGAGTGCACAGATTGTAAGAAGGTTTTATGCTTAGAGCTACTCGGGGAAGGAGGATCTAGCGAACTGCGCAGATCTCCTGTCCTGCGCGGAGTAGGTTTTGAGGCTCTATGCTTGTAACCGATTGGCTAGCAATAATAGAGAATAAGAGTTGGTGGACGCAACCCCAGGGTGGGGGTGAACCACGTAAATCTATGTGTCATGACTTGTGTTGTTACTTACATGTGTTTTTCCTCTCTTGCTAAGCACTATAACATGTTTAGATAGATTTAATTATGCTTTGTGCTTATTATATGTGTATAGATGATAGATTTGATGTGTATGAAGTTGCTAAGTGCTTGGTCTACCAGATCCGGTTTATTGTATACTGCTAAGTGATAAATCATCTTAGATCTAAGTATATACTGCAATGATGTGTGTTATCTGCGGAGTGCGATAAGGGTTAATTATAGGTGAACTATTGATGCTAAGTGCTTTGTTAAGTGTGTAATCACAGATCTGGATCCCAGCTAAGGTTGCAGACACCTGAGTCTTGGAACCACCCCTGCCTCTACCTCGGGTGAGACTTCATCTGCTTCGCAGGTGTTGCCGAAAGGGCTGGTAGTTAGGGTTTTTTTGGTGCGTTGTTGTAGCGTTGAACCCTGGGTCTTCCCCTGTGCCAACAAATGGTTCTGTTGCTAGGACCTGAAACTATGATTGCTGGGAACTAAGGAAGAAGAAGCTTTGTGCAAAGATTTGTCCTGAACTTGTGGAAACTTTGTGCGTAGATCTGTCGCTCTGATGCGCAGTACTCTACTCGACCTACAAAGCTTTGTGCTGAAGAAAAGAAGCTAGATCTGAAGAAAAGAGGTAAGATCTGTAATCTTTGTGCTTTGATAAAGGTAAGAATAGTGAAAGGTTTTAGATCTGGAAGCTTTGTGCTCAATAAGTGGAATTTTTTGTTTCTGAAGCATGAATTTAGGTATGCTTGATAGATTTTGTCCTAGCTTGAAAACTAGGACATTCTTAGATGAAAGAACATTTGATATGAATAGATCTGATAAGAATAATGAAAGATATGTTATACCTATGCATAGAAAGAATGTTTGGACTAACGAGTGGATGCATGATCCTAGAAAGAAATTTGTGCAAGCTAGCCATTATGATCCTAGCGCGCAGTACAGGAAAAGTTGGGGATCATTGAAGAGAAAGAGAGGATTAATTATTTGTTACAGTTGTAGAAGACCGGGACATCTTGCTAAGGAATGCCCTGGGAGAAAACCTAGTTGCCTTTGTTGTAAGGCTATGGACCATGAAGTATTGGATTGCCCTAGAATGATTGCTAGACTTGAAAAGTTGAATATGGAGCAAGAAAACCCTGACGGAGATCAAGAGACTAAGATTATAGAAGAAACCCAGAAAGAATCAAAGATTATGTTACTTAAAATGAAAGAAACCCTGAATGAACATAAAGATGCCAGTTTGTCAGAGATCTTCAAAGAAAAGGACAAAATCGAAGTAAGAATAGAAGACTTCGACATTGACTGTGCTCTGGATGAGGAAACACAGATGAACATTATGAAAGAAAGCACTTGGGAAACCCTAGGAAGGCCTGCTATGGTTCCTTCACTAGGAAAAATAGGGTTTTTTAAAGGAAAAATGGTAACCCTATGTGGCAAGATTACCCAGATAGCTATGAGTATCCATGGAGCTTCGATAGAGGAAGAATTCGAAGTTATTAAATTTATTGAGGACCGTAGCCCATTTCTAGCTTTGTTCGACAAGATTTGGATTGAAAAAGACCAGATCCGAAGAAAAGAAGAAAAGGAAGCCCTAGAATAGAAGAAGCAAGAACTCATGGAATTTATGACTAGACGGATCGCCTACTTGATGGAAGAACAAGAGAACAGATCCAAGTTATTGGACACCGGGGACTTGGATGTAGAAGCTATAAGATCATTAGAGGAACCAAAAAAGACTTAAATACCTAATCCATATGTTGAAGGAGTATTACCCTCAGATTTGCAGAAAGAATCTCAGCAGTGCGAAGTGACTATGTCGAGAGAAGATAGGGATCAGAACGGGAAAAGACCAACCGATTTGAAGACTACCGGGAAGAAGGCTAGAAAATTAAGTAAGAAAAAGGAGAAGATTGAAAAGTTACAAGAGATCCTAGGTGGCACACTGCAGAAGGAAAAATCACAGGAATTGAACTTCGTCGAGATATCATAACAACGACATATGGCACTTCGTCGTGGCGAAGCAATCTAGTCATTGGACTGATATACCCGTTCGACTTCTGCCCCAAATGGATAGAAAATCATTAAAGGATCACCGCCAAACCATTGGACCTCACCATAATGGACAGATCTACGATAATGGAAGCTTCATACCCGTTGCAAGCAGACCTTTGATGAATTTCCTATTTAGCTCGTCGCGTCGTGCCCGAAGAACACTTTTTCCAACTGAAAATTTGAAGCCTACAGAACCAGTTATTGTATACAGTGATCATTGCAAGAAGATTGTTCATCATAGTGCAGTGTCTGAGATCATCGTGCCCTGATTCTCTTTTCCAAGTGCGTATGTCCGATGAGCTCACCGCAGTTGAGGAATCTGTCACAGAGGTCCTTCTCGATTTAATGACTAAGAGAGTCATGTCGTAAAAATGAATGTCCACCGGAGTCCAAGAATCATTGACGAGAGGAGTGCAAGCCTCCCCGTCGACTACTCAAGCAGGAACATCTTGAGTCGGCGCGGAAAGGAGAACTAAGCATAAAGATGACATGGCCAACGCAAATTTAGTGCCATCCATCCTACCATCTTACATACCCCCTCTAAGCGGTGCGACTAATAGGGACAGTGTCCCTAGAGACTTTGAATACACCCTAGTCATTGCATATCTACCGAAAGGAGTACGCACCTACCGCGCAGATCAAGACAAGGTTACAGCGTTGAAGTTTTGCGACTTCAACCTGGGGGACCGTAAGGTTTACAGCATGCTCGCCCCGTATAAGTACTTGACAAGAACTAAGAGAAAGAATTTGAAGATCGTCCCTCAGCAATGGACGATGAACCTCGCGCAGTCTACTTTGCTCAAAGTTATGAAAATACCACACTTCGGCAGACACCAGGAGGTGAATGCTTGTGTAAAATTGTTGCTAGAAAGTTACCACGGAGGATACTTGTGGTTAAACCATCACATAACTGTTGATCCAGCACTGATCAATAAGATCACTGGGCTTAGCATGCAGGGCCATGATCCCCAAGATTACTACCCTAGAAAGACCGTGGACCGCTCTCTTTCACAGAAGATTAAAGAAGCTTATGGCAATGTCGAGAAGGGTCTGCGAGGCTACAAGGTAGCCTCTATCGAAAGTGGTGTAGTGCACCTCTCATGTCAACTAATTGTAGGGAAGCTGGTATGTAAGAATTGACCTACACAAGTATCAGGCTTTGTAGTTGACCTTGCAGGAAAATGCGCAGAGGGACTATAGATGAACTGGGTGAAGTACTTGGTAAACCAGCTAGAGATTGACTGTAGAGAAGCCCAGGATCAAGGGCATGAATTCCATTTTAGCTGGCTTCTAATACTGATCACTTTTGTTGCATGGGAGCTACCGGAAGGCGCAACCTTCCCGGACCTCAAACCGTTTGAGCCACTAGCCGTGAATTTCAGTACATTGTGGTACTCGACCGACATGAACAAGCAATGGCAATTAAATGGCGTTTTCCACACGTATTATAACCAATTGAAAGCAGCCATAGGGGGTGAACCTCGCATAACCCAGAACACTTTACAAAGGTTCCAACCTCTGATAAAGTTCAGCGTGGACCGCCACTTTATATACCTAACTCCACACGCCAATGAGCACCAAGAACAACTTTAGTCCTATTATAAGTTGACAGAAGAAGACCTAGAATAGATCACCAAGGAATGGTCGATGGACCTCCTTGTTGCAGTAGATCCAACAGACATTTCAGACATCAACAACCCAGAAGCTGCACAGGACACACCTGGGCCCAGTAAGACAAAGAAGCATGAAGAGGTTCAGGATGTAGATAGCAAATCTGTAAGGATGGCTTCCGTCACACCAGATCAAGGAGGTAATGGCTAAGACCTAGAGGAAGTCGAACAGAGACCGGAAGATGAAGTCGAAGTTATAAAGAAGAGAAAAGGGTCACCTCCGAAGTCTCCCTCCTGGAAGAAATTGAAAGCAATCATAACTAAGATGCAGACCACGCTCACTCTGGATGACTTCAGTTTCCTCCTCGCAACTATGAATGAAGCCATAGAAGAGATAACATAAAAGTAGGAAGTGAAGTAGGAGTAGATATATAACAGGATTGAAGTTGGGCTCCAAGAAGTGTAGCAGGCACTCCAATCTAGTCGTGCAATCTCTACTGTGCCTCTGCCATAAGGAACAACAGAAGTGGGAGAAGAATCAGTTCAACTCCGCAAGATTGCTGATACAATCGAAGTATGCCTTCGACACGCACAGGAAGAAAAAGTGCAAGTTACGCAGACCTTAAAGAAAGTACAAGAGGAAATCATAGAATAACATCGAGCCACGCAATAAGAGACCGATGCTCTCCAAGCAAAATTTGAAGAAGATAGAGCGAAGATCCAAATGGAGAAAGAGAAACTGCTCGCGAAGCAGATCAGGATGGAAGAAGCAGTTAACCGAGAATTCCGCTCCATTACTGGATTAGACCAAAAGGGAGAAGAAACCTTCGAACGTCAAGTGATGAAGCTTGTTGAAGTTATTCAGTAGCTTCAGCAAAGGGTCATGGAATTAGAGCTTCAAACTATACCAAGTACCCCGTAAGAAGTGCGCGACTAGCGAGAATTGAATAATCAGAGCACAGTCGAGAGGATTAAAACACTTGCTGTAGAATGCAAACAGTTAAGTAGCAAAAGCGCGCAGATATATGAACAACTATCTGAAGACCCAGATTTAAAGAGATTGGAATCCCAACTCCAGGAAGAAAAGAAGCACACAGATACAGTACAGGCGCAACTCAAGCTCCTATCACCCATCGAGTGGATGAAGAGATCCCAGGAATAGTGCACCGCCCAACAACTCATTCTTACCATGTAGAATAGAGTGATGGAAGTCACCCAGAAGCTCCAGTCGATCCAGGAGGCGGCCTATATATTGTTTGAAGAAATTGAAGGCCAAGGAACAGTACTACAACAAATAGTTTTTACAGTCGAACATCAACTGGAAGGACCTATTAGCGAAGCGGTTATTCAGGAATTCGCTGACCAAGAAGCAGTAGCACAGAGACAAGTCGAAGCAGCTCGAGCCAAGCTCAAGACCTTTGAGGCAAAGTTACCTAGACCTGAGTGACTCGGGATGAGTCACAGGTGAGTATTGGGGGCTTGTTGTCCCTTGACCAAGTTTTGAGGAACACTTGGTCATATTTGACCATTTTTGGGACTTCGACAACCTTTCAAAGATGGAGCACAAGGCGAAGTGGATATCGTGGAAGTTAGACCCCCTTTTTGGGTCCTTTTTGGGTTTTTGGGGATAATGTAATGGGACCGGGATGTCGGCCCATGTATTTACCCATGTTTAGGCCCCTTTTTGTAATGTATAAGTAGAATTCTAGGCTATGTAAGAGGGGACCCTTTTGAGGACACTTGAGAAGTGGCTTAGTGCTAAGAGTTTATCTGTGTGATATACTTGCAAAGCTGAGTGCAAGTATTGTAAGTGTTGATTGCACGGATTGTAAGAAGGTTTTATTCTTAGAGATACTCAGGGAAGGAGGATCTAGCGAGCTACGCAGATCTCCTATCCTGCACGGAGTAGGTTTTGAGGCTCTATGCTTGTAATTGATTGGCCAGCAATAATAGAGAAGAAGAGTTGGTGGGCGTAGCCCCAGGGTGGGGGTGAACCACGTAAATCTGTGTGTCATGCTTTGTGTTGTTACTTACATGTGTTTTCCCTCTCTTGCTAAGCGCTATAACATGTTTAGATAGATTTACTTATGCTTTGTGCTTATTAGATGTGTATAGATGATAGATTTGATGTGTATGAAGTTGCTAAGTGCTTGGTCTACCAGATCCAGTCTGTTGTATGCTACTAAGTGTTGAATCATCTTAGATCTAAGTATATACTGCAATGCTATGTGTTATCTGCAGAGTGAGATAAGGGTTAATTCTAGGTGAACTATTGATGCTAAGTGCTTTGTTAAGTGTGTAATCACAGATCTGGATCCTAGCTAAGGTTGCAGACACCTGATTCCTACAACCACCCCTGCCTCTACCTCGAGTGAGATGCCATTTGCTTCACAGGTGTTGTCGAGAGGGCCAGTAGTTAGGGTTTTGTTGGTGCGTTGTTGTAGCATTGAACCCTGGGTCTGCCCCTGTGCCAACAATGGGATTTGATAGAGAATTTCTTCTCTTCCTTTAACATTCACTACATTCCCATAATGGAAAATTAGCAGACAGACTCTTTATCCAATGCAGTTGCAATGTTTGTACCACCTACTATCCTAAAACTGAAGTATCATATCGAAATGAGACACAGACCTTCAATCCCGAATAATTTTCAGCACTGGCAAGTCTTTAAATATGACGATCAAATTATATAGTTTCTGGAAATGGTTGATGAGTTCTCCAAAACTCACATAGATCAGTAAAATCAGAATGACCCTATCTGGATCATGCAGGAAGGTGAAAACCCTGAAAACTTTCAGGATAAGATCACAAATCATCAAATGCTTGTGCTTAAGAACAATCAGATCCCTAGAGGTATGATACCCTTAGAAATATTGTTTGACCAAGATGGCATACCCTTAAAATCTACCTTATGACCTCAGCCCGAAGAGGTTGAAGACTGTAATATAGGAACTAAAGAGGAAAAATAACACTCCAACCCAAGTGAAAAATAAGTACGTCAAGTTGCTTAAACAGTATAAAGATGTTTTTGCATGGTCCTATGACGATCTAAAAACTTACGATACCTCTGTAATTGAACATAAGATTCCTTTTAAGCATGGTATCAAACTTTTCAGTGAGTAGACAAAGAGACAGATATTGCCAACGAAGCTCATCATTCTCTATGTTATGTTTTCTTATTTCAAACATTTGTTGTTTTAAAATATGAGAAGACCAACCGTTTTGAGTTGTGACAGTTTTGTATAAATACATAGATTGAAGATCTATCAGCGGTTGCTTCTTGCCGATTTTAATAGAGAAAACTCTCCTTATTGAGTATCAATACAAGTGCAGATAGAGATTCCAATTTTTGTTTAGTTTGGGTTATGTGTTTCTTTTGTTTTTCCATATCTCAGCATTTCTTTATACATTCCTTGATAAATGTTTGATTTCAATTTAGTACAACAACCACTGTAATCGTATTACATCAGTAATTTGTTAAGTAAGAAGTTTTTCCTCTGCATTTACTGTAAGTAAATCAAGACCTGCGAGTTGTGTGGATTATTGTATCTTATACTTCATTCAAGGTTACACTATATGTTTTCTTCTACTGCAACGAGGTGAGTCTCTTCAGCAATTGATGTCTTGCTTTGATTAATAGTTTTGTAGTTTTCTCTCACATCATTTGATATTACAAGTTTGACTCAGACACAAAATATGACCTCTGTGTTGCCATATTGTTAATTTCATTTAAGGAATTTTTCTCATATAACTAAGGTAAAAAAAGCACCTTTAAAAATACTCTCGTAAACTTTCCTGAGGCATGACATTATTCTTTGAGCCTTAAGTTTAATCTTAGGACCAACATGATGCAACATTAATCTCAAGTAGATCCAATTGGCTTTAACACAAGCCTTTGAAATATCTAATTTCACTACCATCACTAGTAGTTTCTTCACTTTTATTGTATGGAAACCTTCATTAGACACTCTTAAGAGCTCATGAATTTTTCTTCCATTTAGGACTACAAGTTGTTCCTTCCAGATAGTATCAAAGAACAAATTATTCACCCTAGTGACTAGAACCTTTTTATCATGTTATAAACATATTGGCATAAAGAGAGAGGTATAAAATCCTTAAAGGATAAGGTATTTTATTTCATTGGGATTAGTACTAAGGATGAGAAATCGAAAACCCTTGGTGCTTTATATATTTCCCTCACCTCCTCAACAAACCTAATCAAATTCTCCTCAAATAGATTATAAAAACCAATGGGGAATTTTAGAGTATGTCCAATGGGGTTTGCAATTTTCTCTTTTTGCATAGATGTTATGACTACATATATTTACTATTTTGTGATTTCTTCCATTAACAAACAATTTAATTCATTTCTTACAAAACTAGGAAAAAGGAGGTGAGYTGTAATATCTTTTCTATATTTACCCTCTCTCACTCCTTATATAAACTTTGAAAATGTGAAACGCCCATCTCAACAATATCATTGAACTTTCTTTTAGTACTATCACCACCCTTTGTCATTTCCCATATTATMTTTACATCATTTCTATGATTTGCATAGTTATGGAAGTATTTTGTGTTTTTGTCCTCTGTGGCTAACTAAATAGCTTGACTCTTCATATACCATTGTTCTTTATTAACTTCCACTTTCTCTAAATTCCTTAGCCTCGATTTTGATTCATCTAAAAACACTCCCTCAACATCTTGTTTGTAAAACTCAAAAATTTCCATTCTATAGTTTTGAATTTTTATGTGCCAAAGAATATACATCCTACTTTACTTTATTCAAACTTGTTGAGAGCTAATAGCTCATTGTTTCCCTTTGTGACTCATCAAAACATTTCTAGTATATTTTCTCTAATTTGTTAAACTCCCCATACTCTAGCCATGGCGAGTTGAATTTGAAGGGTATTGGAGGTTTCCTTTCTTCTTTATTTATTTGAAAAAGTATTGGGAGATAGTGAGTTTCACCCCTTGTTTCAACCCATGATCTTATTCTCTCCCCATCCACCATTACAACTTATGATACTAAGAACCTATTCAACCTTTTGGATACGAAGTATGGATGTGTAGTCTTCCCCTATTTGATTGTTCTTCAACCATGTTAGCACTAATTTTATTGGTTCCACATATACTATCCATGCCTCCTCTATCTTTTGAATGAAGAAACTTGTTAAAGCATCAACCCTTGTTGCTCTCCCAACCGACATATCTCAAATATTTTGAAAGTGAAATTCAAATCAACTTCAAGTATCAACATGTCATGCTTCAATAAGTCTTGATAATAAATAAATCCTCCTAGTAGTGAAATATATCCTCATAAGGTCCATAAATGTTGATCATAGAGTAAGCCTTCCCCATGTCCAAGGAGAATAGTTCAGCTTGTATCCCCCAAACAAAGAAAAAAAAAATTGTGAGTATGAAAGACCTCTTTTCCCACCTCGATATCAAACTCCTAGATCTCCCTTCAACATCAATATATAAGAATTTTCGACCTTTCATTATTATGGAAAGGTCCCTTACCAATTTCATTCCATCCCCCATCATCTCTTGAATCAATAAAATGAAAAGTTATGTATCATTACCAATCTAACCAAGGAAATACATGTGTAGGCACTACCCATCCCCCTAATATTTAGAGATAACAGAATCATGGTTTTGATCTATATTGGGGATTTCCCTATTCTAAGGGGCCCCAATGTGGTTTGTTGTTTTCCCATATGAATCATTGTTAATAATTTCTCCCAAGCATGGCTAAGTAAGGAATTCCTCCAAATATTGATGGTGTTTCCTTCTCTTCATACACCATAGCTAATACCACCCTTTATTTTGGCCTCATCCAATTATGCATCCTCTTTCCTAGGTTTGAGATGATATTGTTGTTTTCTAAGACTCATATAGCCCTCCTCTGATGATGTAATGGAAGTATGGGTAGAATATGGAAACTTCATAGAGATGAGGGATAAGAGGCTTCCCGAGATGTTGATTTTTTTCTTTTACTCCTATTGAAGGTCAAATTGAGTTAAGCCCTTTTTTCCATATATTTGTACCCCCTCCCTTGGTAATAAATTTAGATGATAGAAAGTGACTATCCCTTAGGGTTAGCCACTACGCTTGGGAAATATTAAAATAATTACTTTTAAAATATCTAGAGGTAATTATGAAATCTTAGAGTTACCTGATTTATGAAAACCTTACAAGTGACTTGTATCTACCATTGCTTCATCCTACCCCAAGTTCACAATTATGACCATTAGATTAGTTGTAATTTTTCAAAATCACACCTTCAACATCTCCTCCTCCCCAATTGAATCTGTTGTTCTTGAGATTAAACCTAAGGCTTAAAGAATAATGTCAGACATCAGAAGTATAAAAGAATGTTTTGAAAGGTGTTTTTTCTTCTCTTAGTTATATAAGAATTAATCCTCAAATGGAACTAAAGACAGAACATGACAAAGGCTGTAATTTGTCCTCTAAGTTAATTTATAAAATTAAGTGATATGAGGGAAACTTACAAAACTGTTAAACAAAATGAGGAATCAATGCAAGATGAATCTTACCTTGTTCACAGTAGAAGAAAATAAAGGATGCACCCTTGAAAG
>ML802483.1:29068-85832 GCA_009831015.1 Picea engelmannii
CTTTTCCTTGCTCGACACATTGAACACATCTGCCTACAAACTGCACCACCAACCTGGAAGGTTATGTTGTGTCATTCGCCTCAAAAGTATATAACTTATTTTCTATATGAGGCAGCCTATCTTCCATTCTCCTGGATTCTAAAGATATGGATTGTAGTCGTAGACTAGTATTGACTATCCACTTAATAATTTGGATAATATCAATTTGTTTCAATTGCAGGATTGTGGCCTAGGCTTCTTCCATGCACATCTTGGAATTAAGTTGATTTTTTTCAATATCAATTTTCCCCGAGGCTTCAGAGATACTATCTCTTTCAATGTACAGTGACTCTTTGTCGAGTGAGGAACATGCTTCTTCACAAGATTTCTTCACTTCCTAGGATAACCTTTTACTTTAAAATAAATTGGCCTCCCAGGTTTTCAGTATTATATCGCCTCAAGTTTGCTCTGAAAGAGACAATCTAGTGGCCCTAGCTACTTCATCCTTTGTTGCTAATAAAACGGCCTCCTGGAATGTAACTCAAGCTGCAACGGTCTCTCCATCCTTTAGGTGAATTTTATTTAAAGAATGGTTTGCCACCTGATAACAGTTTTGAACAACTTCTACTTTAGTCAAAAGGTTTTGTTGGGTTGATTCCAGCTTCTCGTGCAACTCCAATGCCTGGGCTTGGAAAATTTCCATATCCACTGTCATGTTCTCGGTCAAGTTTATTTTAGCTTGGAGTTGTTTGACCAACTCTCCCTGTTGAATGGCCAGATCTCTACTTGCCTGTGAATTTTTATGCATTTCATCAAGACTAATTTTTAGTTGTTGAATTTCATGTCTATCATAGACTCTGATCTACTCAAAACCCTTATTCATCTCATTTCTCACACTTTGTTCCACAGTATTTATTTGGTTTTTCAATTGTTTCACCAACAGATCCTTCTACTTCAGTTGTTCTATTAGATTCCAAACTGAACATTGATTTGTTGTGGAAAAAGCTCCCAATGTGCCTGCCACTTCCATAGCAAATTTTGCCTCCTCTAAGGCATGGCGATCATTTAGCACTCTATGCCTCTTGACAGTTGAACCCTCCCTTTGGTTTGTTTCTCTTTTTACTACAACCCTCCTCTTCTTACTGTAGAAGAAGTCGGAAGGGGGCATTTCTTCAACCGAAATAGGAGTGATATCCTCTATAAAAACAACTTCAGCATTCGGGTTCTCCCTACTGGACTGTAAAGATGTGACCAATTGGATAGGGCTTCCTATCTCGGTGGATGGTTGTTGTCCTGTTGTGTTAGCATCTTATTTGTCTAGTGTGGACAATGTTTTTTCTTCACCCTTTTTTATCAAAGCTTCGGCTTGATCTTTAGTTTGATCATCTGGTGGATTTTTCAATACGGCGTCCCCCTGCTGTGTCAAAAACTCAATTTTTTCTAAACTTCCTTAGGCATCCTATTCACTAGAGCCCCCTGTTTCTAAACTCTGGGTTGAAATTTCATGTGTAGTTGGAGAGGTCGGGGCTTCTCCCTGTAAGACTTTAGGCAGGCTATTTATTCGGTGTCTTTGAAAATTATAAAACTCAGCTAATTTGTTTGGAGCTAGATTTTGGACTCGGCTCAACACTTCCTAATAAGATCTTGCTCCTCGGAATATCACATCCTGTGGAGAATATTCATGCTCGTATCTCTTCATATTGTAAATATCCATGTGATTTCCCATGATCTTTTGGGGATCGTATTTCTTGAATTCAATATTAACAAGCTTAATGTCTTTTAAGGCCATGGCCTCTACTTTTGAGTGGCTGAAATCTAACAGTGAGAACATACCAACCTGAAAAGGAAAGGCGGGCCATACTTTTTTCTGCGTTGCCTTTAGTTCTTTATTGATTCCCCCTAGCACTGTTTGATGTGCTACCTCTCTGCACACCAATCGATCTGGCAGAAACTTTGGTAAGGCATGCGGAGGGATGGAACATCCAAAAACCATGATATAAGAGAAATGTTCTTCAATGTACCAATCTGCTATTTTTCCCAGGTTGGTCACTATCTTGTCGGAAATCCTGGGAGGTGGACACCTGTATATAGAAATATGCATCGGCACCACCACATAGTTGCATATTTCATAGAAGAAATATTTTGCTTTATCCTCCCACAGCTTGGAGTGATAGAAGTGTATTGGTTGAGTGTTGGTCAGAGTCCAGCTCCATCCCATCAAAGGAAATGGCATCATGAAACAAACGACATCCATAATATATGCAAACATATAAAAAGGGGCAGGTTTCCCTTTGGATTTCAATGATTGATATTCTGTGATTTCCCTGACCAACTTATCCGATAATATTTTGGCCCAATCGAAAGAATACCACTCTGCTACTGTATGCATGATTGGCACCCATGGTAATAAGAAATGAGCAGTGTTTTCCTTCCCGAAAAGTCTACATAACATCATGGCTACATAAATCATGTGAGGCTCTAATGATGCAACAGCATATATGCCATGGGTGTCTACTCTAAGCTTCTCAGGACGTGAGCACCAATCCTTGATCAAGTCAGGTAAATTCTTTCCATATTGTGTGCATTCTTTTTTGTCGAAGTCCATAGGAAAGTGGCATTATAAACGTAATTGGGAACTTGAGATAATTTGTACATTACCTGGAAATGTTCTGTCGGAAATACCCAACTGCAATTTTTTGCAAATTACAGATACTTCTGTTCGAGATGTCGACGTTCTCCAGCGCCCAACCAATCATATCATTATAAGGCACAAGACTAGGTTGCGCTGCTATTTTATGCAGCTCTGATTGATAAACATATTTGTATTTCGTAGCCTGGGTTTCAGTTACCTCGTCACCTGAATCGTCTGGACAGTTGATCAATTCGTATTATAGAACATTGAATACCTGCGTCTAGGTTTTCACGGTATCTATGGTTCTAGGCGAAGTGTCTGAGAAGACGTCTGTGTTCGGGTTTGAGCTTTCACCAGACGCTTTAGCTATTTTCCGTGGAGCCATGATATCACAAGTTCAAAACTCTGTTACAAGTTATAGGAAATGCACAAACTTCTTATCATGCTCAAACTTATTTTTCTGTGAAAACGCAAATGAAATTCAAACTTCAATATTCTTTTCCCTTAAATGTGTTGACTTACGAATACTTTATTGACGATGCATTCACTTTCCTTAATGAAAATATTTAGGCGGTGGGCCAAGATCTTATTTGAAATTATTTTCGTAGATCGATTATTAATGTCATTAATGTATGGTTGTTCGCGATTAGAAATTTTGACAAATAACATTTGAATTTACCGAAGCTACAATTCAGTGAAAAATTAATCACCAGATAATCCTCATTAACGCATTAGTTAATCGCATTTATCGTAAAGTGTTTTTTTGGATTTTCAAACCTCGGGATTGTGGTAGTTGCTCGAGACAGAATTCTCGAAACGCAAAATCATGCAGTGATTTATTAATTTTAATCATGTTTTACCCAGTAAATAATCGTTCTTAACTTCAATTATTTCGAGGTTTCGTACTTCGTGATATTTGAGTGCAATGGATGGAAAGTATCTCAACTCCGAATGTGAGAAGTTATTAATTAAGTATTAATCAATATTAACTTATTTCAAACATGTTTACCTTTTTGGTATCTATATGCCTCGGGTATCGGCAAAACAACTTTATGGATGCTTTGAAAGGCCACTACTCGTAACGATGTGTCAAGACTTAGGGAGGTATACGTGTACGATGACTAAGACCCTTTGAACACCTTTTGGATATTAGGACTTTGGAGTTGTTACATGGTGAAACGCCCAAAGCGCGAAACTATGAAACCCAAAACTCCTAAGCAAGTCTCTAGAGGTATTGACCTTTTTAACATTCAAGCGGCTCCAAAACGTTCAAGAAAAAGGGATCGTTCGATCGATGAGAGAATTGGATCGATGGTGGACCTTGTGTACTTGTTAAGGATAGAAGACAAAAATGATTTATTAGTGTAGTTCGATTTTGAGATGAAGTAAAAAGAAACAAGGTAAATCTTCAAGCTTATAATTTTAAAAGTTTTCCAACAAAGGCTTCATCTAGGGATCGTGTCTCCCTGCGAGGCGTGGAAGAACTGTGGACCAAGTGCCTTTATTTGGTTAATGGAGTCATCATTGGGTTTCTAGGAAAGTCCTTTGAGAAAACATATAGAAGAATATTAGACTTCATTTGTATCTCAGAAAACTTTCAAAAACATGATCGTTCACCAATCTCGATTTTAGGCTATTTATAGCTTTCTTTTCCTGATGATTTTGAATCTGTTTAAGGTAATCAAAACAAATTTAACCGAGCTATCATACTCTAGTTTATTTTTTTCATCTCAAGGTAGAGTAAATTTAACGATTTAATTCGAGGAGGGGGTCCCTTGTTGGTTCACAATGTAAATCTTGTTGAAAAGAGAACTAGCTACCAGAGTACATTATATACATGCATATCAGCCTTGCAGATATCATAGACATTGCTTCATTGCTAGCGAGCTTGTTCAGTACCCCATTGAAGTTATCTACATTTCCCATTGAATTTCCTTTCACCACTTCAATTTTGACTTTGTTGAGATGAGGGAAATCATGTAAAAGAATTTCCTTTCATCATCTCTTTCGGACAAAATGGGGGCAATCGAATTTCGAATTTCCTTTCACCATTTGTCTTGGACTAGATGGGGGCATTCAGATTATGAATTTCCTTTCACCATCCGTCTTATATTTTAATTTTTATGAAGTGGGGGCACTCAATTTGTATGTATCATAGAAGGGATGATATCTGTTTATAATTTAGCAATGAAGGTTTGTCAACTCACTTTGGTTTACTCTGGGCTAATCCTCTCCTGACCTTCAAAACACCTTTACCTATAGGGATGTTATCACGGGGAGATTTTAATTTCCAATGACTCTCCTTGAGTGAAACTAATCATTTTAAATCTGATAGAAGGGATAAACTAGTCAGGATTAGCCTAGACATACTTTTTCTCAGTTAAAATCAAAGGAATCATGAAATTTTCGCCTACTCTCGTTTTGAAGGTCTAGTTTTTTAGGCTTCCCGAGTCAAGGCGAACTCTGTCTTTATGTGGATATTTAAGGTCAGGGAGTGAAAATAAAGATAGAATAAAATCTTTTTGATATGATAGATGTTGAATGGAACGAAAATTCATAGGGCTTTGACAGGGATCTTACTTTCACTCGAACCTACTACCTGATTAACGAGCTTCTTTTATTCTTATTTTCTTTTATTTTTTATCTTCGTATTATTTTCATTTGATTCAAAGACTGAGAGTTTTGTATTTTTCTAATCTTTGATCAGGTGACCATTTTTTTACATGAGTACAACCTTATTTAGATTTCATAAGATTTGCTTTAGCATATTTGTTTGAACAATAATGATTATAGAATTTCATACCTTGGATTTCATTTGTATTCTCAAGCAAAACCATTATTAATTTATCACCTGTTTCATGAGAAAAATAATTGTTCTAAAACACAATTGTCAGTTTCTACTATATATGTATCCCTCGACGATTGGTAAGTATTATGTCTGAAAAAAAACATGAGAATTGCCAGAACCCTTGCAGAAAAAGAAACGGTATGTGTTACTTGTTTTTATATTTCTGTTTTTTATGAAATCAACAAAACTGGTCTTGTCTATAGTAAAAGTAAAAACTTACCACAGAAATGAAAAACTGTAAATCAAAACAAGAAAATCAAACTAGTATGTACAATGGTGATTTGGGATCTGATTAATGAATGAATTGTTTCAGGTAACTCCTGTTGATGGCCGCGTTAAGGACTTTCCCGTCAAGGTTTTCTAGTAAGAATGAATTATTTCCCTCATATTCTACGATCCTGAAAGGCCCGCACCAGATGTGATCAAACTTGCCATGTTTTTCAGCGTCTTCTTTCCTAGCATCCCACTTCAAAACTAGGTCGTCTGGAAGAAATTCCCTATCTTTATCTTTTTATCAAACAAGGCTTTCATATTATCTTGATATCTCTGAAGTTTCTCATCCACCTCAGCCCTATTTTGCCTGACTTCAACTAACTGGTTTATTCTTCTAGTAACATCATTTGGTTCTTCCTTTGCATCTTGCCAAAGCTTCATCGCGGGCAGAGCGATATTTATGGGGACGACCACGACAATATTGTACACCATTTTAAAAGGGGACATTCCAATCGATTTCATAGTGCCTATTCGATTTTCCCACAAAGCATATTTCAAATGAACATGCCAAGGTTTCTTATTTTCAGTTAGCACCTTTTTTATTATGGTGATCAGGCTCTTATTCGATGAATCGACTAATCTGTTTCCCTGAGGATAGTAGGTTGTGGAATTTCCTAGTAAAATGTTGTACTTTTGACAAAATCTAACCATCGCCATGGATTTGAAAACTTGGTCATTATCTGTGACTATCTTCCGAGGACAGCCGAATCTTGATAAAATGTTTTCTTCTAAGAAATTAATCACCACTGAATCTGTAGCATTTTGTGTCGGAATGGCCTCTACCCATTTAGTGCAATAGTCTGTGGCGGTTAGAATCCATTTATGTTGTGCACTAGAGTGTGGATGGATTTCTCTGATAAAATACATACCCCATTGTTGAAATGGAGCTTCTGTCTTGACTGGGATCAAGGGTAGTGAAGGAAGCTTTTGCTTGCTTGAGAATAGTTGACAAGAACTATAGGCTCTAAATTTATTATTCACGTCTGTAAATAACTTTGGCCAATAGTATTAAGCTCTCATGATTTTATAGGCCATTTCCCTCCGGGCGTGGTGTCCTCCACACACCCCGTCATGAAATTCAATTATAACATTATCTGTTTCGGATTTTATCAGACACCTCAATAAAAAACCTAGGGGATCCTTCCAATACAGTTGGTTGTCTATGATGCAATATTTTACCGCCTGCAGCTTCAATGTTCTTTCCTTAGAAGGAGTAATATCACTTGGGCACTGAAGAGTCGGGAGATATGAAACTATGTCGCCATACCAAGCAGAGGAAAAAAAAAATCTTGGATCTAAGTTGTAGGTGTCTGATCATCAAATTCTTCTATGTCTGGAAGTTCTTCGTAAGATTCCAGATGATTTATCTCGAGTGCTCTGAAATTCGATTCAGATAATAGCTTAGCCATCCCTTGACCTTTGACGAGTTTAGTGAGTTTTACCTCAAGATTGAATTCCTTAATCTTGGCTAGCCATCGGCCCCTCCTTCTGTCACTATCAGGTTGAACCAATATATCTTTAACAGAATTGGTTGGTACGTAGGAAATTATTTTGGAATGCAACACATAAGTCCTAAAATATTTGAGGGCCTTCACCATAGCGTATGTCTGTTTTTCCAGTATATCATATTTCAACTCGGCGTCTCTAAGGTTTTTACTAAAAAATGCTATCGGTTGCTCAAAACTTTCATCATTCTTCTGTAAGAACATGGTTGCGATAGCATGCTCGGATGCGAATGAAAAGATCAATAACTCTTTCATGTAGTCTGGGTTGGCCAGTATCGGTGCTTCTCCTATTACCTTCCTGATACATTGAAAAGATGTTTTAGCCTTGGTTGTCCATTTGACTTCACTGTCTTTTTTCAGCATATCTGTAATCAATTTAACAATTTCAATGAAATTTGGAATGAATCTTCTTAAAAAAAACATTTTTCCTAAAAAAGACTGAATTTCCTTTCTGTTTCTAGGAATATTGATTTTATTTATAGCTTCAACCCTTTTTGGATCGATTTTGATTCCTTCCCTAGATACTATATGGCCTTAGAGTTTACCTTCTTGCATTGCAAAATGGGATTTCTTAGGATTGAGTGACAAACCGAATTTTCTGCATTTTTCGAATGTTTGTTTGAGGTGTACCAAGTGCTCTACATCTCAGTTAGAAAAAACAGTTAAATCATCGAGATAAATAACGACAAACTTATCTCTCTCACCAACAAAGGCTATGTCCATTGCTCGTTGAAATTTGGCCCTCGCATTCATCATACCGAATGGAATTTTGTTGTACATGAAAGTACCCCATGGAGTGGTAAACGCGGTTTTCTCTTTGTCATCTTTATGGACCACAATTTGATTGTAACCCAAAAAGCCATCAATCATAGACATGCAGTTATCCTCGACTACTTTTTCCAGAACGTGATCCATTTTAGGGAGCGGATAATTGTCTTTAAGGGATGATCTGTTTAGGTTCATGAAATCTACGCAGAGCCTGATTTCACCGTTCTTTTTCCTGACTGGAACTAAGTTAGCTACCCACTCAGAATACCTGAGTGGAACAATAATATTTGCATCCAAGAGATTTTTTACCTCCCTTTCTATTACAGGAAGGAGTATAGGGTTTATCTATCTAAGATTTTGTCTGAAGGGCTTGATACCTTGCTTTAAAGGGATTTTATGCTCGATGACAGCAGTATCATAAGTTTCCAGTTCGTCATAAGACCAGGCAAAGACATATTTGTACTATTTGAGTAACTCAACATATTTACTTTTCATTTCGGGTGGAAGGTATTTAGATATTTTGACCAGCTTAGGGTTTCCCTTAGTGCCTATATCACAATCTTCAACCTCTTCAGGTTGAGGTTGCGGGGTGGACTTTAGGGGTATATCATCCTGATTAAATAATCTTTTTAAAGGAATCAGACCCTTAGGAATTTGATTGTTTTTCAGCACCAACATGCAGTGGTTAGCAATCTTATCCTGGAAATTCTGAGGATCTTCATCTTCCTGCATGATCCAAGTAGGGCCATTCTGATTTTCCTGATCGATGTGTGTTTCAAAAAATTCATCCACCATTTCTAGAAATTGTTTGATCTGCTCATTGTCTTCAAAGACCTGCCAGTGTTGAACATTATTTGGTATTGAAGGCATGTGCCTCATTTCTATGTGATACTTTATCTTCAAGACCATAGGTGGCATAAAAGTAGCAGCCGCTTTCACCAGGGATTCAGCTTGTTGATTTTCTTCCCTGGGAATATGATGAATATTAAACAATGAGAAAAAAAAATCTATCAAATCCCAGGCGCAGTTCATGTACGACCTTAGCCTTGGATGTTTGGCTTGATACTATTTCCTTATCTGTTTTACAATTAATTCAGCATCACCGTAAACTATTATATTTTCGATCTTCAATTTCCAAGCATCCTCTAATCCTAAGACCAAAGATTCATATTCGCATACGTTATTGGTATAGTCAATGTCCCACTGTAATCTATATGAGAAAGGAATAATGAATTCATCTTCGGGTGCCACAAACAACACCCCCGCTCCTGCTCCTTCCCAAGATGAATCACCATCAAAAAACATTTTCCAAACTCCTATGCTATTTACATTTTTGTTTGTTTTTTTTATATTTTTTTGTTTTCTGCTTTTGTACAATTCTCTTCTGTACATTCGTCGAAACCATCATCAACTGATAATATACAGTTTCCTATATCATGGTCGGTGACATATACTAGGTAATTATTTGGGTTATATGGGTCACTTACAGTATACGCCAACCTTGTTTCTTTGTATAGACAGGTGAACTGTCCACCAAAAATTGGGATCGTAGCATATGTCTGTCCAATTGAAGCGATCCTCCAAGTTTGGCACCCCGAGACCTGGATAACAACATGTCATACTTCGCAGGAACATCAGCAACGACTACATCCATGAGAATACTCTTCACCGGGATCTGTGCAAGATTAACCACCAAATATGTAATCATACCGAGACACTTAAATTTTCTTGAATCAAAAGAATACAGATCTCGGTATGGCCTAGCAACCTCAAGACCCAGTTTTTCCATAATAACTTCGGGCATTAAGTTGTGGGAGGCTCCAGAATCCAACATACAGTTATGGAGTAGGTGATCATGCACAGTCAGCGTAATATAAAAAGGAGAAACGGAGTCTTTAGAATTTTCGATATGCGGACCAAACATTATAGTGGGTCTATCATCTTCTAAATTAATGACATCCACATGACTTTCATCATCTGAGAAATTTATCATCTTGGCAATTTGTTTTCTATACATCGGATTTTTCACCAGTTCCACTAGAGGTACCGGAATTTTGATTTTATTAATTTCTCTTTCCAGATTGAAGCTTCCAATTGTCTTTTCGGATTCTCTGGTTGGGATCTTTGTTTCTCTTTTTTTTTTCTATTAGTTTGTGTTGCTTTCGTTGCGGCGGTCTTTGTTTTGACCACTTGTGTTTCAACTATTTTTGTTTTGGCGGCTTGCGTTTCAGTGGATGGTTGAACTGCCTCATTAGTTTTACTTCTCGATAAGATCTTCTTCGGTGGAGAATTTGTATAATTTTTATCTCTAGGCATTAAATTATAATTTTGTTGAAGCTCGGCCATTATAGAGTTGGTGATTCCTTGATAATCAGACTCTCCCATATTATTTATACTTTCCTCATTTCCAAACAGCGGTTCTTGATCTAAATAATTTTCGTAATCTTGTCTAGTTAGGTGTGATTATTGGTCGTTATCACTGATATTTTTTATATCTTCATCTAACCCCTCATAGTCTTTCATATCATCATTTTGCATGAAGTTTTCTGTTTTAAACAGGGCTTTGATTTTTTGGTACTCGTTTTTAACTTGTCTTTGTTGGATCTGGGGGTTGTGATTCCTTTTGAAATCTCTCCTAGAAAAAGGATCAGATTTATCTTGGTATAGTTCCATTCTAGAGATTTTGTTTGATAACTCTTTGATTATCTTAGCCATGTCGTCCATTTTTTCTTCCGCGGACCTCCTAGATCCAGAGGGTCGAGCTTGTTCCCTGAAGTGTTTAGTTTTCCCATCTGGACCTTTGATTTTAGTTTACCCGATGCTATCATGTTCGACTCAATTTCAATGGCATCATCCTGCATTCTCGTGAGGGTAGAAGATATTATTTCCCTTAAAAGCAGAGCAAATTCGGGCTCGAAAGCTCCCGCGAAAGTCACTTTAGTTGTGGGCTGAGAGGGTTTAACTTCTACTGGAATCTTATGATAGAGTTTGTTAAACCTCTGGGTGAATTCTAGGACTGTCTCGGAATTATTTTTCCTCATAGCCCCAAATTCCGTCAGATAATACAAATGATCTTTCTTTTCTCCCCACTGCCTTAAAAAGACATTTTCTAGCATGTCATAAGACGCTACAGAACCTACCAGGAGCCCTCGAAACCATATTCTTACTTGTCCTTCAAAATTTTGCACCAAAAGTCTCGATTGAACATCCTCGTGCTCAATGCTGAGGATATCAGTGAATTGGTCAAAAAAGTTTATGTGCTTTGTGGCAGTTAAATCTCCTTCTCCCATGGATTTCGGTAAGTTCTTCATATAATTTTCTGGTAAATCATGAAGGACAGAGGGAAGGACTAAAGGAGTGTATCTAGCCACCCCTTTGGCAAAAATCCTAGGGGGTGGAGGTGGTGGTCCTTGACCGACTCCTCCTTTAACACTGCCTCCACCTCCAGTGCCACCTCCTCCAACAACAACCATTTGATGTCGAGGAGATAAACTTTGGGAGTTAAAGAGAGGGTTTTCGTAAAATGATAGGAACCAAAGCGGTGATTGTTCAACTTCCTCAGGCTGTATTGAAGAAAAAACTAGGAACTAATCGTTATAAGGCGTGAAGTATATAAGAGAAGAGAACGGGAAACATGGACTGGCTTCTTCAGACTTACAAGATATATAGATAAGTGAACCAGCAGGTGACGAATCGGGGTATAAGGTACGCTCCTCGGGATTTCTGAGAACAGAAACCTTGGTTTCAGGTGAGGATGGAGTAGACCGAAAAGTAACGATAGCGGGTATAGAGGAGGATATTTTATTCAGACTGTTATGAGTATCGGACGGGTCAATCTCAATCTTTATTGTGGTTTTGCGAGTTGGGGCCTCCACAGAAAACATTTGTTCAAAAATTTCTTTGGGAGTTAATATTTCAACCAGAACCTTAGTATTGACTTGATTTAATTTGGGTCGGTACTTCTTAACTGAACATGAAGCGGTAAACTTGAAGTATTCCTTGGGTTTTAGCAACTTTTTGGGATCAGATACAGGCATAGTTTGTCGATCGTCTGAGTTCTTCCTGGTATTCTTCGACCGAATGCTAGTTTTATCTATAGTGGAGTCGCCAAGTGAAAGATAAAAAACTTTAATGCAGTATTCAATCTTTGTTCACTATCAAATACAGAACGTTACCATGTCATTCTCCCAGGGACAAATAACTTTGTTTCTTCGTCCCCGACAATGGTGCCAAAAAGATGTTGTTCCTGAGATTAAACCTAAGGCTTAAAGAATAATTTCAGGCATCATAAGTATAAAAGAATGTTTTGAAATGTTCTTTTTCTTCCGTTAGTTATATAATAATTAATCCTCAAATGGAACTAAAGACAGAACAGGACAGAGGCCATAATTTGTCGTCTGAGTCAATTTATAAAATTAAGTTATGTGAGGAAAACTTATAAAAGTGTTAAAAAAAATGAGGCATCAATGCAAGATGAATATTACCTTTTTCATAGTAGAAGAAAATAAAGGATGTACCCTTGAAAGGATATGAGATATAGTAATCCAAGTAGCTCATAGGTCTTGTATTTAATTATAGCAAATACAGAGGAAAAATTGTTTGCTTAATGAATAACTGATTTATTGTGATTGCAGTAGTAGTAGTACTAAATTGCAAACCCTCGCTTATCAAGGAATGACATAAAGAAAACTAGAGATGTGGAATACAAGAGGAAAACATAACTCAAACTGCACAAAAATTGGAATCCTTGTCTACACTTGTATTAATTCTCACAAAAGGAGAGTTCTCTCTATTACATTCGGCAAGAAGCAGCCTTTGTTAAGTCTTCAAACTAGGTATTTATACAAAAAACGATCTCAACCCTAGGCGATTGGAATTCTCATAATTCGAAAACAGTAAATATTACAATATGTAAAATTTGAATAATTTCATTTACATATTCTCTGTCTCTTCGCCTGCTGGCAGAGGCATTTCTTCTTCCTGTCCTCCAGCTCAGAAACGGTTGGCCTCTAATCATGACTTGTGTAAGTGGTATGCACACATTGTCTCATTTTTTCCCAGATGTGTTGGCTTTTCCTTACTCGACACATTGAACACATCTGCCTACGAACTCCACCACCAACCTGGAAAGCTTTGTTGTGTCATTCGCCTCAAAAGTATATAAATTATTTTCTATGTGAGGCAGTCTATATTCCATTCTCCTGGCTTCTAAAGATATGGATTGTAACCGTAGACTAGGATTGACTATCCACTTATTAATATGGATAATGTCAATTTGTTTCAATTGCAGGATTGCGGCCTGGGCTTCTTCCATGCTTGTCTTGGAATTAAGTTGATTTTTTGCAATATCAATTTTCCGCGGGGCTTCAGAGATACTATCTCTTTCAATGTCCAGTGACTCTTTGTTGAGTGAGGAACATGCTTCTTCACAAGCTTTCTTCACTTCTCGGGATAACCTTTTACTTTCAACTAAATTGGCCTCCCAGGTTTTCAGTATTATATTGCCTCGAGTTTGCTCTAAAAGAGACAATATATTGGCCCTGGCTATTTCATCCTTTGATGCTGACAAACCAGCCTACTGGAACGTAACTCGAGAAACAATGGCCTCTCTCTCCTTTAGGTGAATGTTATTTAAATAATGGTCTTCCACCCGATAATAGTTTTGAACAACTTCTACTTTAGTCAAAATGTTTTGTTGGGTTGATTCCAGCTTCTCGTGCAACTCCAATGCCTGGGCTTGGAAAATATCCATATCCACTGTCGTGTTCTCAGTCAAGTTTACTTTAGCCTGCAGTTGTTTGACCAACTCTCCCTGTTGAATGGTCAGTTCTCTACTTGATTGTGAATTTTTATGCATTTCATCAAGACTAATTTTTAGTTGTTTAATTTCTTATCTGTCATAGACTCTGATCTGCTCAAAACCCTTATTCATCTCATTTCTCACACTTTGTTCCATAGTCTTTATTTGGTTTTGCAACTGTTTCACCAATAGATCATTTTGCTTCAGTTTTTCTATTAGATTCCCAACTGAACATTGATTTGTTGTGGCAAAATATCCCAATGTGCATGCCACTTCCATAGAAAATTCTGCCTGCTCTAAGGCCTAACCATCATATAACACTATGTGGCTCTTGACAGTTGAACCCTCCCTTTGGTGTGTTTCTCTTTTTACTACAGCCCTCCTCTTCTTACTGTAGAAGAAGTCATAAGGGAGCATTTCTTCAACCGAAATAGGAGTGAGATCATCTATAAAAATGACTTTGGCATTCGGGTTCCCCCTACTGGACTGTAAAGGTGTGATTGATTGGATAGGGTTGCCTATCTCGGTGGCTGGTTGTTGTCCTGTTGTGTTAGCATCTGATTTTTCTGGTATGGACGATGATTTTTCTTCACCCTTTTTTATCAAAGCTTCAGCTTGAGCTTTAGTTTTATCATCTAGTGGATTTGTCAATGCGGTGTCCCCCTGCTGTGTTAAAACCTCAATTTTTTTCGAACTTCCTTGAGCATCTTATTCACTGGAGCCCCCTGTTTCTAAACTCTGAGTTGCAATTTCCTGTGCAGCTGGAGAGGTCGAGGCTTCTCCCTGTAAGACTTTAGGCATGATATTTCTTTGGTGTCTTTGAAAATTATAAAACTCGAGTAATTTGTCCAGAGCCAGAGTTTGGACTCAGCTCAACAATTCTTGATAAGATCTTGCTCCTCAGAATATCTCATCCTGTGGAGAATCTTCATGCTCGTATCTCTTCATATTGTAAAGACCCATGTTATTTCCCACGATCTTCTGGGGATCGTGTTTCTTGAATTCAATATTAACAAGATTAATGTCTTTTAAGGCTGTGGCCTCTAATTTTGAGTGGTCGAAATATAACATTGAGAACATACCAACCTGCAAAGGAAAGGCAGGCCATACTTTTTTCTGCACTGCCTTTAGTTCTTAACTGATTCCCCCTAGCACAGTTTGATGTGCTACCTCTCTGCACACCAATCGATCTGGCAGAAACTTTGGTAAAGCATGCAGAGGGGCAGAACCTCCAAAAACCCTTATATAAGATAAATGTTCTTCAATTTACCAATCTGCTATTTTTCATAGGTTGGTCACTATCTTGTCAAAAATCTTGGGAGGTGGACACCCGTATATAGCAATATGCATCGGCACCACCACATAGTTGCAGATTTCGTAGAAGAAATGGTTTTCTTTATCCTCCCACATCTTGGAGTGATAGAAGTGTATTGGTTCAGCGCTGGTCGAAGTCCAACTCCATCCCATCAAAGGAAATGGCGTCATGAAACAAACGGCATCCATAATATATGCAGACATATAAAATGGGGCAGGTTTCCCTTTAGATTTCAATGACCAATATTCTTTGATTTCCCTGACCAAATTGTCCGATAATATTTTGTCCCAATCAAAGTAATACCCCTCTACTATTGTATGCATGATTGGCACCCATGGTAATAAGAAATGAGTAGGGTTTTTATTTCGGAAAATTCTACATAACATCATGGCTACATACATCATGTGAGGCTCTAATGAGGCAATAGCATATACGCCATGGGTGTCTGCTCTAAACTTCTCAAGACGTGAGCACCAATCCTTGATCAAGTCAAGTAAATTATTTCCATATTGCGTGCATTCTTTTTTTTCGAAGTCCATTAGGAAAGTGGTATTATAAACGTAATTGGGAACTCGGGATAATTTGTACATTACCTAGAAATGTTTTGGTCGGAAAGACCCAACTGTAACTTTTTGTGAATTGCAGATACTCCTGGTCAAGATGTCGATGTTCTCCAGCACCCAACAAATCATATCATTATAAGGCACAAGCCTAGGTCGTGTTTCTATTTTATGCAGCTCTGATTGAGAAACATATTTTTATTTCGTAGCTTGGGTTTTAGTCACCTCATCGCCCGAATCGTCTAGGCAATTGATCAATTCATATTGTAGAATATCGAATACCTGCGTCCAGGTTTTCACGGTATCTATGGTTATGGGCGAAGTGTCTGAGAAGACATCCGTGTTCAGGTTTGAGCTTTCACCAGACACTTTAGGTGTTTTCCGTGGAGCCATGATATCATGAGTTCAGAACTCTGTTACCTGTTACAGAAAATGCGCAAACTTCTTATCCTACTCAAACTTGTTTTTCTGTGAAAACGTAAATGAAATTCAAACTTCAATATCCTTTTCCCTTAAATGTGTTGAGTTACGAATACTTTACTGACGGTGCATTCACTTTCCTTAATGAAAAGATTTAGACGGTGGTCCAAGATCTTATTTGAAATGATTGACGTAGATTGATTATTAATGTCTGGTGGTTCGTCATTAGAAATTTTGACAAATAACATTTGAATTTACCCGAGCTGTGATTCAGCGAAAAATTAATCACGAGATAATCCTCATTAATGCATTAGTTAATCGCATTTATCGTTAAGTGTTTTTTCATATTTTTGGACCTCGGGATTGTGGTAGTTGCTCAAGACAGGATCCCCGAAATGCGAAATCGCGCAGTGATTTATTAATTTTAATCATGTTTTACCCAGTAAATAATCGTTCTTAACTTCAAGTATTTCGGGGTTTCGTACTTCGTGATATTTGAGTGCAGTGGATGGCAAGTATCCGAACTCCAAATGTGTGAAGTTATTAATTAAGTATTAATCAATATTAACTTATTTCAAACGGGTTTATATTTTTGGTATCTATGTGCCTCGGGTATTGGCAAAACAACTTTATGGATGCTTCGAAAGGCCACTACTCGTAATGATGTGTCAAGGATTACGGAGGTATACGTGTACGATGACTAAGACCCTTTGAACACCTTTTGGATATCGAGACTTTGGAGTTGTTACATGGTGAAACGCCCAAAGCGCGAAACTCCGAAGCAAGTCTCTAGAGGTATTGACCTTTTTAACATTCAGGTGGCTCCAAAACGTTTGGGAAAAAGGGATCGTTCGATCGATGAGAGAATTGGATCGATAGTGTACCTTATGTACTTGTTAAGGATAGAAGACAAAAATGATTTATTATTGTAGTTCAATTTTGAGATGAAGTAAAAAGAAACAAGGTAAAGCTTCAGGCTTATAATTTTAAAAGTGTTCCAACAGAATCCTTGATGTTTTCCTTAGTTTGGAGTACTTGATCTCTGGGCTCATTCCACTACTCTTCATGTCCTTTTAAACCCTCTTCTTTTTCTTCTAATAAGTCCTTTCCCTCTATGGGATTTTATTTAGCAATGTTTTTGGCCTCTAAAGTGATCAATGGAAATGTGGATTTTTTCCTCCATTCACATTTGGACTCTGGAGAGGACAAAATCCTCAGTTATAGGTCCATATATATGACACTAAGCACAATTAAATGGAACCCATACAAAATCTAATGGTTGTGAATAATTCCATGATCCTATATGCATGTTGATTGATTCTTGTAGCCCATATTTCAAGTCCATATCAACCAAAATCCAATCCATTGCCCTTGAGGGGACCTGCTTGAAATTATCATCCATTTCTATAAAGGATGTCAAACTATCCTCAATTTCCTTCACGACTTTTATTGACAAGAGTTATAGACATTGTCTCGAGAGCTTAATACATACAACATAAGTCGATGTCATCCATCTTTGTAGGTATAAGCAAGGAGACCACTTCTTTAGACAAAAAAGCAATGAACCCCATAACCAAAGAGTGCCTAAAATCTTTACCACATATTCCTTTGATTTGAAGGTAAAATCTAACCAACCTCTAACCAAAATATGAAAACCAAGAGCATATCCAAGAAATGGCTTCCATAATCTATCAATCCATCGCTCCATAGAATTTTTTGAAATATGTCTCCAAAAATACCTTCTAGTTAAAAAAAAAATCTCAATCTCTAGAACCTAGCTCAAGAGTGTAGAATTTTGTGTCTTATGAATTTTATTGCAAATTCAAAAATTTCACCACACACTGAAGGTTTCTTGATCTAATCCCTATGAAATTACACCATAGGGTTCATTTCAAATATTAATTTGTAATGGAAACCTACAAATAATGTTTCACTTCACTTCAACCCCACTACACAACCCAAGAGAAAAGATAGCAAACATATGCCAACAAGTTTCAACCCTTAGAGCACACTTTTCCAAGCATATACCAAATTAGAAATCACTTTCTCTACAACATATTTACAAAAATAAATCTACTCTCTTATATTATAGATATATGTTAAATATCTTAACAATTTATCCCTATGTTATGTCAAATTAGGATGAACAACAAGTGATGGAAATTGTCCAATCAAAAAATGCAAGCTAAAAATCATATCTACAATTATACAATTTTAGACATTTGAGAAACTTCATATATATATATGAAATGAAGTACATGCACATACTCAAATATTATCGTGCTAGCATTATTGGATTCCTTAGGGTTTACGAACCCTATCCATGTTGCATCACACAAGTACATGGAAAGACAACTCTAGGACTTGCCTCCAAATCAATATGCCCATCCTAGGGTTTGAATCCTCCAACCCTAGGTATTCAACTCTTGCATCATCACAAGCACCAAGACATCCATGGAACATCAAGGATATAATAACTAAGTATTCTTCTAATCAAGACATCACACCAAACTCGAGACTAATCAATCCCATCTCTCCATGATATTTCCTTAGCCTTACATCCCAAAATAACAAGGCTTCAAAATCAAGCAAAACATTAAATCCACTCTCCATGTATTCTACTACGATAAAAACCCTATTTCTACAACAAGAGCCATAACAATTGTTATCACTTATTATGTTCTTCAAAGTTTCACCTCTCATCTCTTATTTTCTCCATTTAAAATTTTTCTTGTATAAGCTATAAATTATCATCATTAGGTTGTTAAGGGTTCAAAATCGTTATCACGGGGGTCAAAATAGTGTTATATTGAGAAAAAAGAGGAATACTTAGTCTTGTAAAGGGGGAAAGGAAGAATTTTTCACATGTTTGTAGGATTGTCGTATGACATCATTTAAAGTTTTAAATCTTTCTATCAGAATCATACGTCATGTCATCACTTATGTCTCATGATTACCAAATTTAGATAACGACTCTCAAGTCGTTTCCATCCAAAATATTCCAAAGGACAGTCTATGCAAGGCGCTACAAGAACTTCCACTTATCCCTATGTTTCATCATCACGCCTATTGCTAGAGGAGTTTGAAGACGTGGATCGTCCTACCTGGCAGAATGAAAGACTCAAGGAAGTTATCAAGTACCAAACCGATATCACAGTATGCAAGGTGGAGGTACTTTCACATGTTCCTACATGTTACACAGACTGTCATGTGGTTGGGGTTTTTCAAAAAACAGCTCTTTTTAACATGGCGTGTTATTTGTTTTTGTAAGGTTCAAATTGCAACTGGACAATCTAAATTTACTCCTTATATCCAGCAAATCCCGTATCTATCTCCACATAGCAGACACATCCCACACCTACAGCAATCTAGTCTTATGTTTGTGGCAACAGAATGGGTAAAATTGTACATGTGAATAGAAAGGAGCTTGAAGGACCCAAGATCATGGAGTCATACGAAAACATTAGAAATATCTTTGACCAGGGTGGATGGTATATGTTTTGCACCAAATTAGATGGTTATCACTATGGTCTAGCTTGTGCATCTGCTGAAGGATTGTATGGACATAGGGTTCGGATTGCTAATTTGATTATGCAGGTCACATAAGAATCAATAGCATCAGCCTATAATCTCCCTACTGATGGTGAGAAGTGGTTCAAGAACAAATTAATCACAGGGGGGGATATCAATCAATTCTTGAAAATGAACACAGAGATACAAATTGGGCCAAGGGTATTTATAGGGACTTGATAGTTAATGAATGGATGGAGGCTCTGCTAATGCTCAAACACTTTATCACATGTGAAGGATGTTATTCCACTATGTTCTTGTTTCATCTATGATTCCTCCTTCATTTTTCAAGGATTAAAAGGATGAGCCTGCCATTTTATTTCTTGAGGGACTTGAATAAAATGGACATGAATATTCAAGCAAATCCGAAGACTCCCCTGCATGGTATCTATCATCAAGGGTTAATAAAGGTACTTGTTAAAGAAGAGCTGGAGAAACGACAGAGGACATGGGATCAATTATTGATCCGATCAGGTTTTAAAATTGAAGTTCATCCTCCTGCCCAAAAGTCGATTGATAAAGTTGTTGAACTAATGCCAAGAGCATCATCAAGCACAAGTCCACCTATTGTTTCAAGGAAGTATAAAAGGAAGATCATTCTGAAGACTTCAGATGAACAAGTTGAGAACACTCCAACCATTTTTCAAATAGGTGAAGGATCTTCTCATGCGTTGGGTGGAGGTAGGCATCCTTTCCCTCATGCACAGAAAATTTATATCAGAAAGAGTAGAAGGTTAGAATAACCTATGATCTTGAATGAAATTGAAAAACCTGAAACAACAGAGGTGCCTACAAACCCTGTACAATTTGAAGAACCCATTTTTAAGACAGTTCCTCCTAGTTCTAGTTCTTCTGATGATGATGTGGATAGACATAAAATTTTGGTAAGGAAAAGGAGTACTAGGCCACAAAACAAATTCAGATTGAAATCCAAAGCTATGTACAACCCTACAATTAATACTAAGTTCATAGTAATTGATGAAGAGCCTACAAACCCTAATGCAAAGCAATCAACAAGCAAGAAGGTTTCTAAAATCAGATCTTAGAAGAAGAAACTAAAGAAAGAGGGTCTAACAACAAACAAAAAGGATCCTGCGGGAAAAGACAGAGTTTCTGCAAGAAAACAAAGAAAACATAGTAAACAGAGCATGAAGGGCCCAAAACCTTTGATCAGATCTGAAGATGGAAATCCAAGGAGAATGACAGCTCGTTCTGAAATGAAGCAAACAAGAGGTAACAATTTGGATCTGTTAGCTAAGGCAACTAAATCCATTTTTCAGGGAGAAGTGTCAATTTCAGAGTCTTAGTGTTTATCCAAAAACCTAATTTTTGATTTATGATGATGGATGCTTGGTAAAATCCTTTTTGTTTTCATGAGCTCATGGTAGTATTTTCCTTTAAGTAACGATTGATTGTAAGATGGGCAAGAAAAAGAATGAAGGATATTAAGATTTGGTTTTAAAAGAGCACTACAAGAAGTTCTCGTAGCACTCTTCACGGGAAAAACAGTGGCGCTACAGGAACACCTGTATCAGTCGATTTTGTAGAAGAAGGCACAAAATTTCATTTTTTGTGATGGGAACAATAGATGATGAGGTGAATATGTTGTCGAATTGGAAAAGCAAGTATGAGATCCCTTTAAAATTTGAGTTACAACCTCTTTTTCATGGATAACAATACATATCAGCCATCTATTATTGTTAAGTGTTGAAAACAGGTGGATCATAGAGGATCAGGTGGATCTCATGAAGGATGCAGTGTACCATCCAGGTGTAATCAAGTCAACAAAACACCTATATTTATGCAAAATTGTTGCCTAGATTATAGGATCTAAGTTGTAATTGTTTTTTATTTTCTATGTATCAATAGATATAGGAAAAATTCACCCTCGGGGCCTGCATGAGTTAGTTTGAGATATCCCTAGATATCAGACTGATCATAAATGTATGAAACCGATGTAAAACTCTATATATTTGATAAAGTAGAAGAAGAAGAGGTTGAATCGATGTTGTTGGCTTGATATTGTACATCTAAAGATTGTTTTGATCTATCTTTCCTATGTAAAGACTTCAGTTGTTATTGAATTTAATGGTTACTTTGTATTCTTTCTATGTTTATCATCTTCATGTTTTCTTATGAAACACTCTGCTAATGTTATATGAGCTTATGACAAATGCTTATGTGTTGAGGAGGTTGCTTTAAGGGATTTTTAGTAATCTTTGCCACATTGGTGTTTCTTCGCTTTAAATCTTATTTGCAATGATTTCTAGATAAAGGTTTATTCTTCTATTGTATAAGGACATTAAGAACAAGATTTGTTTATTGGTGGATTTATCAGTTTTGTTCTTCCCTTCTCTCAATCACATCACCTAAATATTCAATTTCTATCCATTAGCTTTGTTTACCTGATTTGTTGCACCTAGGTAAGTGATATTAACAGATCAGATCATTATTCCCTTTCAAATCAAGCAAGGATTTATCCATATTTAAAACCTCTACTGAATATTTTGTAAAGAAGGTGTGCTAGGCTTAACTCAATAGCAGTATTTAGTTTACTTCTAGCGCTAAAATATTTTGGAACCGTTGTCAGGGACAGAAATGATGATATTTTCCCTAGGTAGAACGACCAAAAGTTTATAGATCTAATTGTAGATGGTGAAACTATAACTAGGCACAAGTTGACTACAATATCTTTTCACCTGGTGACTCCACATAAGACACTTTGGCTCCAAAGAGAAAGGGGACTAGATCCCACCCAGAATCTCCTAATGTGCATTTTGTTTTAGATCCTGACAAAATCCTAAAATAGTCTAAAATCCTTCACAAATCAATGTCTGATAAGTTGTTAATTTTACCTCCTTCTGAAGGATCTACCTTGAGGAAAGAAGAATTTGTTGAACCATAATCGTTTTACACACACTATCCTGAGAGTAGATATAAATCTGAGGAAAACATTGAATTCCTTGAAGGAGCAGAGTACATTCCCTTAGAAAAGATCCCAATCCTTAAAGAAATTCAAGAAGAGAAACCTAATCTTAGCCTTCAAGTTAATATTCCCGTTGTTGAAAAACTTGCTGAAGAAATTCTCCAGTATTCTCCAAAGATTCAATTAGTCAATATCCCCAAGCCCTCATCACCATAGTCACCACATATAAATCAACCTTTAGGTGGTCAAACCATGATATGTGCAACACCACCCAATCCAATGGATGCTATCAGGGCTGCAAGATATGTACCTTTAATATTTCCAAATAATCTCCATCCTCTCCCAGGAAATGATTACATGAAGTACCTTCCAAGGTTTGGCAATGAAGGGGAAACAACAGCAAAGGAACATTTGACAGTTTTGTATTCCTTTGTTGACAATTTTCAAGTGGATTATGATGATGTATGGATGAGTCTTTTTGTCCAAAGTTTGGATGAAAAAGTGAGGAAGTAGTTCAGGAACTTAAGAGCTAACTCCATTACTACTATCACGAACCTTGATGCTACCTTCTTGAGAAACTGGGGAGACAAGAATGATTATTTGTATTATATGACAGAATTCAGTAATCTTCGAAGAAAAAATGGTGAATTTGCCTCTGAATTCTCTCAGAGATTTAATCGGATGTATCAGAAGATACCAAGTGATATTAAGCCAGCTGAAAGATTAACAAAGGTCACTTATGCTAATGCCTTTGATGCTGATTTTTGTTTGCTACTATGGGAAAGAAGATCAGCCACTTTGGCTGATATGAAAGATTCATCTCTAGAAGTTGAATCCAACATTATAGCATCAGAACAGCTTAAGAAGAGGTAAGATAAGGGAAAGCTAAAGGAATAATATAAGTCCTCTTCATCAAATACCAAAAATCAAAAGACTTCCTTGGAGGAAATGGCAAGAAAGATGGAGGAAATGTCATCTGAGTTGTCTAAACTCAGATTAGAAAAACATAAATGGAATACACCTCAGGAAGGAAATAGAAATACAAATCAATATATAAGACCTTATAACCCTCAGATCATGCAGAGGGACAAGAAGAATAATGATGATCAGAAAATACAGACACCCCTGCAGAACAATTATATTGAGGAAAATCAAGAAGTTGAAGAGGTAGATGAAGATTTGGATATTCATTTGTTCAGAGATGAGATTTCTCTTAGTCACCTAACACAATGAATATGAATATTCATTGAATGTACAGGCTAGGGAAGGTCCAGATAATATGCCTTGTAACACAGATCAGCAAGGGTACAATCTTAGATCCAAATCAACTCCTGCTAAATCTGCTCCTCAAAAATACAAATATTCTCCTACTAAACCTGCTCCTCGAAAATATAAATATGTTTCCCCAGTAGTACAGATGGGCAGCAAAAATCCTGAAAGGAAGCAAGTACAGCCAGCTATGAAAGTACCAGCCCCAAAAGCAGATAAGTTCTCATCTCCTTTCAGTCTAGAATACAAGATAAGTAAGATCAAGATTCTTATTCCTTTGTCTGAATCGATTAAAACTAATTCTTATAGGAGTCAAATTTTGAAATGGTTACATCCTTATTCTGTCATAGATCATGTTACTAATGTGATTAATCTCCAAGATGAAAAACCCACTATTGTCCTAGGGCCAATTGTAGAAGAGAGGGGTGAATCCACTCCCCCTTTTTATGTCTCATTAAACGTTCATGACAAAATCCTTCATAACTTCTTGTTAGATTATGGAGCCTCCCATAATCTTATGCCAAAGGTTGTCATGGAAGAACTAGGGTTAGAAATCACCAAAGCATACCATGATATCTTTTATTTTGATTCCAAAAAAGTCAAATGCTTGGGGGTTATCAAATACCTTGTTGTTTCATTATTTGAAATCTCAACCAAGAGTTTAGTCATGGATATTGTTGTAGCTGATATCCCTCCTAGTTTTGGTATGTTGTTGTCCAGATCTTGGTGTAAGAATCTTGAGGGATCTCTTCAAATGGATATCTCTTATGCCACTATACCTATTTTTGGAGGATAATTTAGAAGACTCTATCGTGAAGCTCAATTGGCATATATTATCAGTGACAATGATCATTTTATAAATCATCCTATCTATGCAGTTGATGTGGAGTTGGGATCTTCTATATTCCATATTGATAATGTTTTCCAACAGTCTTTGCCTTTGACTAAACCAGTTGTTGTTCCACAGTCTTCTGAGAATCAAAATTTGTTGTGGAAATTATACTTTGATGGAGCCTCATCTAGAGAAGGTGCAGGGGCAGGTGTAGTGCTGATTTCTCATGAACATGAAGTCATTACCCCGTCTTACAAGTTAGAATTCAATACAACAAATAACATTGCAGAGTATGAGGCATTGTTGTTAGGTCTCAGGGAAGCTAAAGAAATGAAAATTCAGCATTTGAAGGTGCATGGGGATTCTGAAATCATTGTACAATAGGTTAGAGATGCATATCAGACAAAGAACATTCGGTTGAAATATTACAGAAAAGAGGTATGGGACATCATTGAATCCTTCTTTCTGTCTTTTAACATTGTATATATTCCAAGAAATTAGAATGAGAAGGTTGATTCACTGGTTGTGGCAGCAAGTACTTTTAAACCTCCTTTACCCCCAAATATGAAATATGGAGTAGAGGTTAGGTACGGGCCTTCTGTTCAAGACAATTTAAAGTATTGGAGAGCATTTGAGGAAGATTCTGAAATCAAAAGGTACATTGAAGCTATAGATGATTTTTCTTCAATACATGTCGATCAAGATGACGATTTGGATGAGGGTAACCAGAATCTGAATTTTCATAATATGATTGTTGGGCATAAGATCTTGCAATTTCCTACTAATCATATCCCAAAAGGTCTGGTACCTCTTGAAATATTTTTTTATCATAATGATCTTCCTGTGAAGCTCCCTGATCCAAAAAAAGAAGCAGATGTAATTCATTGCAATATTGGGACTATTCCAAATCCCAAGCATGTTAAATTATCAAAATTCCTATCAACAAAATACCGAGCTAAATATGAGGAACTGTTGAAAGAGTTCATTGATATTTTTGCATGGCAATGTGAAGATCTTAGAACCTTTGATGAAACTATTATTCAACATGAGATACCTTTGAAAGAGAATGTAAACCCTTTTAAGCATAAATTAAGGCAGATTAATCCTCTTTTGTTACCTATCATGGAAAAGGAAGTTAAGAAACTTTTAGATGCTAAGATCATTTTACACTTGAGGTATTCTGACTGGATAGAAAATCTGGTGCCAGTGAGGAAAAAGAATGGTGAAATCAGACTCTGTGTCGATTTCATAAATTTGAACAGGTGTTCCCGGAAAGACAACTATCCATTGCCCAAAATGGAACATATATTGCAGAGGGTGGTAGGATCTAGCGGGATGTCTATGATTGATGGCTTCGCTGGATACAACCAGGTAGTTGTTCATCCAAATGATATGGAGAAGACTTCTTTTACAACACCTTGGGGTACTTTTATGTATGCCTGAATGCCCTTTGGTTTGATGAATGTTGGGGCCAATTTTCAGTGAGCCATGGATATCGCCTTCGTGGGAGAGAAGGATAAGTTTGTTGTCATATATTTTGGATGACATTACTGTACTCTCTAACTCTGATGAGGAGCATCTACGTCATTTGAGACAGGTATTTCTGAAGTGTAGAAGGTATGGTCTTTCTTTAAATCCAAAAAAATCTCATTTTACTTTAGAACAAGGGAAATTGCTAGGTCATATTGTTTGTGTTGATGGAGTTAAATTTGATCCTGCTAGAGTGATAGCCATTCAAAAGCTTTCTATCCCTAGAACTAAGAAGGAAATACAGTCTTTCCTTGGGAAGATAAACTTTCTCAGAAGATTTATTCCCAACTTTGTTGAATTGGTCAAACACATAACTGACATGTTGAAGAAAGGCAGTGAGATCAAATGGAGAACATAATCTAAAGATTCTTTCCAATCTATTAAGCAGTGTATTTCAGATGCACCTCTTTTAATTAGCCCAGATTTTGAAAAAGAGTTCTTGATTTTTTCTTTTGCATCTCAAGATACTTTAGCAGCTTCCCTTTTACAGAGAAATTTTGAGGGTTTTGAACAGCCCATTGCCTTTTTCAGCAGGGCACTTTGGGATGTTAAGTTAAAATACGATATCATGGAGAAGCAGGCTTTTGCTTTGGTCAAAGCACTAAAATATTTTAGAGTTTATGTGCTACATTCCAAAATCATTCCATGTGTACCATCTAGTGCTATTAAAGATATCTTGACTCAATCAGAAAATGATGGAAAGAGAAGTAAATGGATATCTAAGTGGCTTGAATATGACATGGAAATCAAGCCTATTGTTAGTCTCTAATTTTGTTCTTGATTTAGTGAGTATCCCTAATCCTAAATCCTCCCTGCTTATACCTCATTGTTTGATTTTAGACTTTTATCCTTGGTTTGAGATTGTTATGTTTTGCATTTTTGCACTTTGAAATAATTTTCTTAAGTTTTGAAGGTTTAGGACATGAATTAATGAGATTTGTCACATCATTTGTTTATTTGAATTTTGAAATTTCAAATTATTGCCAAGTCATGAATGGCACTACATGAATAGCGATATTCCTGCAGCGCTAAGGTAATTATGTTTGGACATGCGCCAGCCACCCAGATCTTGTCATGATCGCACAAATCGTGGATAAAGGACCTGCATGTGCTCCATGATCCTTGCTCAAATTGATGATGCAGTTTAAACTGTTGTATGAATGAGATCAAGTTGTACCTGCAAGGACCTGCATCAAATCAAATCCTTCCTGATATGATTAAACGATATCATCATCTGTCATTCTAATTTATCGGATGATGTGTGCAGATATCTATTTAGGGAAATTGTTATGTAATAACAGCTGCAGGTTTTAAAAATTCTCGTTTCAAATAGCGCATGGTTTTACAGGACTGTATCAGTGACATGGCACCAAAGAAAAGTGGACAAATCATTAGGTTGGAACCTGAGGGCACAGAACTACTTGAATCTTACCCACAGATGGAAAAGAGGTTTAAGGACATTGGCTGGTTCGAGTTTTTCACCACTTTCCAGGACACGATGAACAAGTTTCCATGATATTCGCATAGAATTTCGATGGTTTTGAAGTTGTGATTGGAAAGATGTTGATGATGGTGATTGAACACTCCATTGCCAAAGCTTGCAAATTGTTGATTGGGGGAGAACGGTGGTGGAAAAAAGAGCACGTGGTCATGGAATTCGTGAACTAGTTCATGTTACCAGATAAACAGAACCTTAATTGGAAGAAAGGAGTTCCACACAGCTGGATTAGAAAGGAGTGGCATACCGCTCTGATTATAATTCATAGGTATATTACATGCGAAGGTAGGTTCTCATTGGTTTACATCTATCATATCAGGTTATTAATGCACATCAATCGATATTACCCCCTAAATTTACCATATTTTATACTCAAAAGTCTATCGAAGATGTCCAAAAGGGTACAGTCTCACCTTGCCACAGCCAAAGGCAGTATGTTCCACCAAGTTTTGATAAAGACATTGGTTGTTTTTGCTTTGAGTGAAGTACAGAGACCCTGGGATTGGTTAATCCAGTCTCTAAGTAATGATCCACAACCAAGCAAACCTAAAAGGGATAAAGGGAAAAGAGAAGCTACACAGAAACAGAGTATCACAATTGAGGAATTCTCAGTCAAAGAAGAAATATCTACAACCAGGGTGACAAGGGCCAGCAAAAGAAAGGTGCAAACTCAACAAATCCCTATTGATACCTCTGTAGATGAAAGTCAGGAAGAATCCACCACCAGTAGAGGTAAGAGATCAAAACTTGATGCAGAGATTGATATATTTCCTGATACAGAGATAAAGATGGAAGTAGATACAGATGAGGATTACAATGTAAACCAAATTAAACCCACAATAAAACATAAACAGAAATTGACAAGTAAGAAAAGTGCCACAGGAAAAAAATGGGGGAAGAAATATGCACCTATGTCTAAATACCCTCGGAGAAACTCCACTAGGGTTGTCAACAAATATAGTTTAAAATCTAAAGCTATGTTTGACCCATTTATCAAAAAAAAAGAACCTCATAGTCATCGAAGACAATTCTGAAGACTCTAAAGCAGGTATTAAAGAACGGGTAGAAATACCTCCATTGCACAGGAAAGAAAAAAAAAAAAAAAAAGCTTGGGGAAATCAACAGGAAAAGGCAAACAAGTTGCTCAACATTCTACAGGACCTATAACAAGAGCAACCACCAGATCATCAAGGGTTGAAGCATTGTTTAAAGGCACAGGTCGAATTTCTGAAGACAGAGAATATCATCCTGTAGATTCAGATCAGATTCCAGATATTCCAGAAGCCATGGACTCAGATAGTTCTGATGATGATCATAGAGGACTAGCTTCTAGATACCAAATTAAACTAAGAGAACCTAAGGTTGTTATAGACCTAAACRAACCTGCACTTGCGGAAGAATTTCCAGAATTCAAAGTCAAGGTCAGAAGTGATAAAGAGAAGATCAAAGAACTCCAGAGAATGGTGAAACGGTTAAAGAAGRAAAAGGCTCAAGTAGAGCAATGGAGCGCCAAATAGCAGGAAAAGATACAGGGTTTCAATAAAAAGATAAAGGAGCAAAAAGCATTGGTCAAAGAACTACGAGAGTCTAACTTCAAACTGTATTGGCACAACATTGTGCTCACARCCAAGCTGAAATASAGGACTAYTAAAGCCAGCGCTATTATTATATCATGATAGCCTTATGAAGGTCTTTATGCATAGTTTTGGAATTTTTAATATTTACCCAAGGAGTAAAAGATGATCTACTTGTTTTTTACTTGTGAATTAGGATAATCCGAATGTCGAACTCAATCAAAACCAATTCCAAATTTTGTGGGATTTGATATGTTGTTGTAAAATCACTTTGGATTAAGTTGTTGAGATTACTACTATTTTGGCAATGTAAATGTTCATTTTGAGCTAATCTTCTTAGAAGATAGATATTGATCACGGCCTATTATTAACAGAACACTAGAAAATAGGATATGTAGTCATCTTTGTATAGTTTAAATAGTCATATGAAAGACTTGGTGGAGGTCAAAAAGTTGGATATTCAGGGACCTGTTTTGAACTCCTTGTAAGACAGTTTTATTGTATGTTGACACTTAATGGAAAAAGGCATATTGATGGTCAGACTTTCTCTTCTTTCATGTTCTTTTTGTATTCTTGCTTGAGATCATTTTTCAATTGAAATGCATTATTTTCTTGGTCTTAATTAATACAGTGAAGAATTTATTGTTATTATTATTATCAAGATTTGATTTACAAGCTCATGTTCTTGTTTCTTAATTACATTTTGAAATAAGAAATATTTTCTTTATTTATCCTTATTTGTCTTATTTATCTATGTGGCTACCCTCTAACCAGTCAGTGGGATATCTCTTGCCCTTATTCTAAAATTCATGTTTACCTTGAAACCTTGAACCAATTTTCAACCACCCTTTTAAAAAACCAATCCATAAAACCCTTAAAATACTATTGTAATAACCTGATGATTCCCTAGCTTGCCCTCTCACAGTCAAGTGAAACTTTAGGGACTAACATATTTTGGCATCGTTGCCGAGGACGAAGAAACGAAGATATCTTCCCTGGGGAAACGACAAGATTTGATTCAAATCTTGATGATGAACAAGATTTTGGACATTACATGAGACTATGATTTTTCACCTGACGACTCCTCTGTAGAAATTCTAGCTCCTAAAAGAGAAGGCAAAGGACCAAAAACTCCTCCAACTTCCTCATCATCTACAAAGAGACTACTAACCAAAAAAAACCCAGACCCAGAGCTTATTGCAGCAGTACCAGACCCTGTAAAATTATTAAGAAAATCTAAAATCATTCCTGGACAGTCCTCTATCTCAAAGGGAAAATTGCCTTCAAAAATCTCTCAAGGAAAGTCCTCTGAAATTATCATCCTCAAAACAACAGTTATCAAGAATTATGTGTTCCAAGTCTTTCTTGTAACCTTCTACCAGTATATCAAATCACTCATTCAGGTGAAGTTAAAACCGTAGAGTTTTCACCTCACCAAGTTGTAATCAATGCTCTAAAAGATCCTAAGCATGTTCTTGCAACTGGAATTGTTGATGATATTACCAGGTTATACAAGTTTGGCAACTTTGGGTCATCATCTTTTCCATCAGTTTTTGTTGCTCATAGCGATGACTTGAACAAACTTTGGCATGAGTGGTTTGGTCATCTAAACTATTGCTCATTGCAGCAACTATGTAATCAACAGATGGTGACTGGTCTTCCTCTTGTTTCATGCAGAGATGGTGTTTGTGCCGATTGTATTCTCGTTAAACATCATCGAGACAGTTTTGAAAAACGTGTCCCTTGGCACGCCTCGGGCCCTTTGCAGCTTGTTCACAGTGACTTGTGTGTTCCAATTTCTTCTCCTTATTTTTATGGGTGCAAGTATTTTTTAACCTTCATTAATGACTTTTCCAGACGTACTTGGGTTTACTTATTAAAACTTAAGAGCGAAGTTTTTGACAAGTTTTTGGCCTACAAGGCCCTTGTAGAAAAACAATCTAGACATCAAATTCAAAGGTTAAGAACAGATAATGGAGGCGAATATGTGAACAATAATTTTACAAGTTACTGCACTACACAGTGCATCTAAATGCAACACATTGTTCCATATACATCACAAAAAAATGGTGTTGTTGAGAGAAAGAACCGCACATTAAAAGAAATGGTTAATTGCATGATCCAATCTAATGGATTAAGTCTAAAGTATTGGGAATAAGCCATCAACTGTGCAAATTACATGGTAAATTGCACTCCCACAGAGGCTCTTAAAAATATGACATCGGAAGAAGCATGGACTAAAATTAAACCAGATGTAAGTCACTTACGTGTATTTGGCAGTATAGCATGGGCTCACATTCGTGATGAGAAAAGGAAAGCATTGCAGCCTAAAAGTGAGAAGTCTATATTTGTTAGTTATTCTGAAGATATCAAAGGTTACAGACTTCTTCAACCACAATGTAATGAAATTATTATTAGAAGAGATGTTAAATTTGATGAAAATCTCTTGGCCTACGAGCCTGATTCGGCGATTGTGACTTCTTCGACCTGCAAGCCATCTTCGGCGTTTGTGCCTTCTTCTGTTCTTATTCTGGTTTCTTCTTCAAATGATGACAGTGAGGATGAAAATCCACCTCCGCCTACTCACCTTCCTCCAGATGAGTCCATTGAACTTGAACCAGCACCAACATAATCACTTCCTAGATGGATCCTTTCAACACGAGAAGCAATTGGTGATCCTTTCTATCAGCGTCGGACACGTTCTCAGTTCCAGCGAGCCTATTCTTTTTTGGATCAAGTTTCATAGACTCATGATCCAGAGACATTTGCAAAATCTTTAGGTCATCTAGATTGGGATACAGCGATGAATGAAAAGTATCATTCTTTAATTGCAAACGATACTTGGGATCTTGTACCTCTTCCAAAAGGAAGAAAACTTGTTAGATGTAAATGGGTCTATAGAACTAAGTATGCATAAGATGGAAGTGTCGAAAGACACAAGGCTCGGTTAGTTGCCAAAGCATTTTCCCAAATTGAAGGAATTGACTATAATAAAACCTTTGCCCCTATAGCCAAAATGAATTCCATCCACCTTATTCTTTCCCTTGTCGCCTCACATAAATGGAAGGTCCATCAAATGGATGTTAAATCCTCCTCCTTGCATGGGGATTTGCAAGAAGAAATCTACATGGAACAACCTCCTGACTATGTCCAAAATGCCTCTAGCTTTTTTTGTCGCCTTCAGAAATCTATTTATGGTCTTAAGCAAGCTCCCCAATCTTGGTATACTAAAATGGGCAGCTTTCTTATTAACACTAGATTTTCTAGATGTCGTTATGATCCTAATGTCTATACCAAGAAAGTAAGAAGTCATCTCATAATCATTGTCCTTTATGTTGATGACCTTATCCTTATTGGTAGTGACTCAAAACTTTTAAACCATGTGAAAACTGGCCTTAAGAAGAAATTTGAAACAACAGACTTAGGCTTTTTGCACTATTTCCTTGGCCTCCAAGTTTTGCAAACCAATGAAAGAATTTTTCTTTCCCAGTCTAAGTATGCTTGTGACCTTCTTCGTCGCTTTCACATGGAAGATTGCAAACCATCCCCTTCTCTCGAGGAGTCTGGAGTCAAGCTTGTTGCCACCTGTACTTCTCCCAATGTTGATGCCACCTTGTATCGTCAGTTAGTTGGTAGCCTCTTATACTTGACTCATACACGTCCTGATCTTTCCTTTGTTGTTGGTCTTGTTGTCTGGTATATGCAAACAGCCCATGAAATCCATTGGAAAGCAACGAAAATGATACTTCGGTATGTCTGGGGTATAGTTCAGTTTGGGATCCATTACAGTTCAGGGGGGACTCCTTTATTGATTGGTTTCACCGATTCAGATTGGGTCGGCGGCCCTGATGATCAGAAGTCTACTGCAAGTTATGTTTTCATCCTTGGTTCAGGACCTGTCACTTGGGCCTATAAGAAACAACAAGCTATTGCACTTTGTTCAGCAGAAGTAGAGTACCGAGCACTGGTAAATGCAAGTCAGGAAGCCTTGTGGCTTTGACAGATCCTTTCAGAGTTTGGATTCCATTAGCAGCATCCGACCAGCCTTTGGTGCAATAATCAAAGTGTCATCAAGATCGCCAGAGACCCAGTTCAACATCAGCACAGCAAGCACATCGAGCTACACATGCACTTCATCAGAAAGTTCATTCATGATCAAGTTATTGAAGTGCTCTTTTTCCCTACATAAGATCAAGTTGCAGACATTTTCACAAAGTTTCTTACAGAAGCGAAAGTTTCCAAACTTCGATCTATGTTAGGAGTTCAAGAAGTTGTCATTAAGGGGGGATAGGCTATAATGCTTCCTTCCTTCTCCTATTGTGTCATTATTGTAAATCCTTCAATCATATCCCAAGTTGTTCTTAAGGGGGGATGTTAGGATATTTAAACACTTAGGAATTAGTTAAGATCTACTTGGTCTAATGTGTGGTTAGGTAAAAGTGTGTTTCTTTAGTATGCATTTGTAGTTAGAAAATCCGGCAGTCACAATATGTTTGCGACATAGAGTGATATAACGGTTCATATTCTCCTCGATCTTAATGGCTACATTGATCTGTGGCTTAACACCCGATTGGTCCATGATCTCTATTTAAAGAGCATGGGGGGTCATTTGTCGATGATCGATTGTGAGAAACTCTCTTGTAAAATCTCTCTGTAATCTTTTTCTTTTGCATTAATAAACTGCTCCAAGTGGCCGCGTTTGTTGGGGTCGTGGATGTTTCCTCGTAGGGGTTTTACCACGTCAAAAAATCAGTGTGTTGATCTTTGATCTGGTTGTGTGAGTGGTTACCGAAGATGTTCATCCTTTGTTGGAATACATGTGTTGTCGAACATCGTTGAGATCATTAGAATTGGTGTGTTGGTATCCATTGGAAAAAAAGAGGAAATAACATGGTGTCTCAAGATTCGTGCCATTTGGATTCAAGAAGGCGATAGTAATACAAAGTTTTTTCATCAATATGCTAACTATTAGAAAAATCTCAATACTATTTGGGAAATTCAAACCCCAAGTGGTGGAACGATCAAATCCTTTAAAGAAAAGGCAGATGTAGGGGTCCATCATTTCAACTATCTTTTCAAGGAGCCTCTAGGATGCCCCATTTATGAGATCCTTCGAATTATAAGCTTGATTCCTAGATCTATTTCAGAGGAAATGAATGACTCTTTGGAAGTAGAGGTTAAACAAGTGGAATTATTAAACACTCTCTCTTCTCTGAAAAGAGCGAAGAGTCCTATCCCTGATGGTCTTAGTGTGGAATTTTATTTAGGATTCTATGATCTTTTAAGGGGTGATTTACTGAAAGTTAATCATGAATCTCAACAGTCGAGCAAAATGCTTGGAGCTTTGAACTCTATGTTCATTTCTCTTATCCCTAAAAAATAAGATTCATCATCCTTTGATGACTACAGACAAATATCGTGTTGCAATGGAATTTATAAATTGGTGTCTAAAACTATAGTCTGGAGAATAAAGCCCATTCTCAGCCAATTCATTTCAGAGGAACAATTTGGATTTTACAACATCGTGAAATTCATGATGCAGTTGCTCTAGCTCAAGAAGCTCTTCACTCTATATAGAAATCAAAGCAGGAAGGAGTGATTTTAAAGTTAGACCTTTCAAAGGCTTATGACAAAGTAAATTGGACCTTCTTGCAGATAATCCTAATGAAGATGGGTATGAATCTTAATACAGTCAATTGGAGTTTTGGGTGTGTTCAATCGGTCTCCTTTGCAGTGTTGATCAACGGTTCTCCTTCAAAGTTCTTCTAAGCTTCTCAAGGATTGAGGCAGGGTTGTCCATTATCACCCTTCCTTTTTCTTATTGGTGGAAAAAGACTTAAGTAAGTTGATTGCATATGCTAAAGCAAAAGGGGACCGAAGAGGTATAAAGATCTCTTCGATGGTGCACATTACTCACCTTCCTTTTGTAGACGATGTTTTGATCTTCGACGAAGGTACACATCAGGACTTTATGTCCCTCAATTGTATAGTAAATTTGTATGGGAAGGTTACTGGAATGGAAATCAACACGAGTAGATCATGCATTTTGTTTAATCTTATTCCTGAGGGTTTGGCTCTGGAATTGGAAAACCTCTTTCCATATTCTCGAAAGGACATGGACTCGAGCTTTAAGTACCTGGGTTTTCTTCTTAATCCAAATGGTTATAGGTTTGCAGACTAGATTTGGTTATATAAGAAAGTGGAAGCTCGGGTTTCCCTTTGGGTGAATAGACTACTTTCAAAGGGAGGATGATTGGTGCTTATCAAATCTGTGGTTGGAAAGCATACAGGTTTATTGGGCGTCCATCTATTGCACCCCAAAAGGTATCTTCACCAAAATAAGAAAGAAGAGTTTCCAGTGCTTATGGTCAAGTAATTGCAATTCAGAAGGTGTTCCTCTGGTCAAATGGTCGATGGTTGCTATGCCTAAAATGTTGGGAGATTGGGGTATAAAAAATATTTATTTATTCAACCAATCATTAACCACCAGAAGTCTATGGAGGCTCACTTACAATTCTTCCTTATGGGGAAGAGTGATGCAATCTAAATACCTTGTTGAGAAGTCAATGGATGAATGGTTTAGGGACCCCAGAAAATCTGCAAAGAATGGATCCATTGTCTGGAAGGTCTTAGTTGGTGTTTTTCCTCTTGTAGGAAGATGGATAGTATGGAAGATTGGCAATGGGAGGAAAGTTAGAATTGGCAAAGATCCTTGGCTAGGATTGGATGATGAATTTCGCATCTCTGAGAATTTAGTTCATTGCCTTCACAACTCGAGTGTTTATTCCCTAGTTGATGCCAAAGCACAATATCCTCAAGAATGGGGGTGAAAAGGTTGGAAGTCGAAGGAATTAGTCCTGAATGATGTGGAAGCGATTGAGTGGCGAAATTATGTGAGTATATTGTGCTCTTGTCTTATTCGACTTTTTGATGATGATGAAGACTCCTTGTGTGGATCTAAAAATTCTAGATCTAGGGAATTCAATGCCAAGTTGGGTTATGATGCTCAAGTTGAATCTGTTATGGAGGGTGATAGGAAATGGTGGTGGGACTATATATGGACACATCATGGTCCTTTAAAATCCAAGTTAATTCTTTAGTTAGCTCTAAATAGCAAAATGCTCACTTGGGATAACATAATCAAAGGGGGTTGGTCTAGTCCAAGCAGATGTGCTTTATGTAAGCTGGACACAAAATATGTTGCTCATTTATTCATACAATATTTGTATACAGTCTAGGTGTGGTCTTTAACAACGCATACTTTCAACTCTTCCTACTATTGGAACAAGCATAGTTTAGAGGATCGTATTCAGGACTGGCTATGTGATTCGACAGTCAAGGATTATAACGCCTTTCCTTGCATCTTGATTTACGGTATCCAGTGGACTCACAATTCAACTATTTCCCATGATAGAGAAATTCCAAAAGAGGTGGTTACAGGCCTTATTGAAAAGTCATGTAAAGAATACAGGTCCAAGCCAAAACAAGAAGCAAAGATTCACAGTAATGCCTCAATTGGATCAAGACAATCCACGGGGATTTTTTGATGGTACCAACCAGGGTACTCTGCCTCGATGTGAGGTCAAGATTGTAATGTATTTAAATCAAAACCATTTCTTCCATATCCAATATGCTCCAAGAAGAGGCTCAAATATGAAAACTGAATTCTCAATTCTATGGACCCTTCTTCATTTTGCTAATAAGCAAGGAGTGAACAAAATTCAGGGTTTAGGGGACTCCAAAGTGGCGATTGATTGTGCATGTAAAAGATCAGCGGTTGAAATTGTTTTACTTGGCCCTCTTCTGCATGAGATTCAGAACTCTATACTCTTATTACAATGGACATTCTTCAATCATATCTATGGGGAATTGAACCAGAAAGATGTCAAATTGTCCAAGGAGGCTCTGGAACTACAACCAAGTTCTTTTGGTATCTATGAATTATGGGGTGGCCAGGAGAGGAAAGCTATTGAATTCCTTTTTTAATAGTTCCTTCATATATGTTGGTTTTAAGAAAAGACCATTTATGTAATTAGCATTATTCTGGTCGAGATGGTGTTTTGTATGGGAAAAGTTTTTTATTGTTAGTTGGGAAGTATTTTGGGCTTGGAAGGGAATATGTATGCATGTAAAAATTTAAGAGGGTCAAGGCATTTCTAGCGGAGTCCTTTTATGGACAAAAATATGTATATCCATATCAATATGAATATAAAGATTTTTTTCCTCGAAAGAAAATGTAAATTTTAGTTATCAAGTTTTTTAGCTTTAAATTGAAACCCATGATAAGTGCATAGAGTTTTGTGCAACAATTGCACCCTAATAAGATTAAAGGCCAATGTCATTGTTGTCTCTTTAATTGCAATGAAGAGTGCTTTCTACAGCCCAATGTGAGGGAGATGTGTAATTCCTTAATGGAGTTGACACATAGCATTTAAAAAACAAGTTATATATATATATATAAGCACCTATGGACGGAATTGAGAAATTTTCACTTTCAATTACTTTATATATATAAAGTGATTGAAAGTAAAAAAAAAATGTGTTCCATCCATAGGTGCTTTCTACATCCCACTATAAGGGATGTGTAATTATTTCTGTTTAATATGGAGTTGACAAGTAGCATTTAGAAAGAAAAAAAATTATAACAAACAAAAAAATTTCAATGTCCACCTAAAGTAAAATATTCCAATATCACACACAGACATATATGTTTTTACATGTTTGTGGTTGATTGTGAACACTTGTTAATCTGAGAAGAACATGGATATGTTACGTGTTTGAAAACCATGAAAAGATAGTTCAGTCTTCAAATATTACAAAAAAAGATATTATGTGCTCTATTGTAGTATTAGTGGACTTCAATTTTTGGAGCTTTCATCCAACAGGGATGCCTTCAACATATATGGATGTAATTTTATCTTCTTAAGAAATAAAATTACAAGTTTATATATATATATATATAAAGCAATTAAAAATAAATAAAAATCTTATGGTTAAAACATTTCAATGGTGTGTTGTGAAGTATGAGGGAGATGTGTAATTCATTGTGTTCATGTGCCATGTGTGTGTAGAACCAACGTAGATCCATCTTAACTTTGGATTTGTCATGTACGAAGAGGGATCCAGTTCCTCGAGGTGAAAAGTTTTTTTAGATTGAAAAAACTTGAAAAAAGGTTTGCACCTTCAGTGATTTGATCAAAGAGGGATCATCAAGTCCCTCGAGGTGCAAACATTTTCTAGATTGAAAAAACTCGAGGAAAGGTTTGCACCTCGAGGGGTTTGATCCCTCTCGGTGCATAATAGATCCCGAGTTAAGATGGATCTACAATGGTGGTTAAAACATTTCAATGGTGTGTTGCTCAATATTAGGGATATGTGTAATTCCTTATGTGCTCAACATGGAGTTGACATATGGCATATCTATCTATCTATATAAACAACCAGCGTAGGTGCATCTTAACTATAAATATATCATGAACGTAGAGGGATCATCAAATCCCTCGAGGTGAAAACTTTTTTTATATTGAAAAAATTTTAATAACATTTTGCACCTTGAGAGATTTGATCATTCTCAACGCATGATAGATCCAAAGTTAAAATGAATCTCGTTGGTACATTCTTAATTACAAGCTTACTTATTTAGATGGAAGTGTATCATTCATCAAGGACACACTTATTATTGAATTCTTCTCTAATATAAGCATCACTTCTGACATTATGACAATGTGAGATTTGCCTTTGTTTCTAGCCACATTCTTCTATTATAAAACTTGGAAAATTGCCCAAGAATATGAAACACATCAAAAAGGGAAATGGGTTGTTAAGTAGAGACTTGCAAAATGAATGGCACAAATTTGTAAATTCAATATTTCAAAAACAGTAGGCTTCCAGATGACATTATAAGAAACATGGTTCTAATTTCCAATGCCAAGTAAACAAAATATAAATAATTTCCATGGTATCTTTCATCTACCTGGCAAGGAAGGCACTTCAAGTGGACAAATCTTGAAGTTGCGAAGCTCACGTTCACCGATCGGTCTCCGCTATTAAGGTATTGAATTGTAAAAACATTAGAAAGGAGAAAAACATGTAAAACAGCATCTGAAAAGACATTTTTACGGAGTAAAAGTTACCTAACCTGAAAACTCAAATGCTCCATATACTGCCAAATTGCCATAAAAGAAAAGCATGACAAGTTTCACATACCACCACCTTTTAATTAGCCTATTTGCTATGTCCCTGGCCCATTTGGTATCCAGAAAAGCATGACAAGTTTCACATATCACCACCTTTTAATTAGCCTATTTGCTATGTCCCTGGCCCATTTGGTATCCAGAATGATAAATTACAATATGCCACAGTACCAAACTCTGTCCTAATAGTGTAGGGAAACTGTTCTCATTTTATGAGATTCAACACAATTAAGAGTAGCATAATCAAGGTGTTAAGATTGTGTATATCTCTCTTTTTAACCGAAAATTTGAAGATTTCTCAGCATCATGAACAACTAACATGATGCCTTGTTATTTGAGGGCCATTTCACTAGAAGATGAAAAAATAGTATATGCAAACATGCAACGTCAAAGAAATGATCTATGTTCTCTTCCTTGCTTGACAGGTTAAATCTGAAGATATATATTGGTCAATAATAATAATAATAATAATCTATTTTTAAGGTCACGGCCAAGCCACACCAAATTGGTGTATGAGACCCCCTTGTTTGTGAGACAAGGGACCCCCCTCCGCCCAGCGATTTGACTGGTAAAGTCTACGGAGGTATACATACCCTAACCCCCTCTGGATTTGAACTTGTGACCTCTTAAGAAGAAACACATGTTCTTAACCATTAGGCCCGAACCCAAACAACTCGAAAACAATAAAATTCATTGCCGTTTTTCTATTCACTAAGAAACACTACTCAGCATGATAATTCTTTTCCTCTATTTTCCCTTTATGCCATAGAAGAATATGCCCTGCAGTTCACCTATTCCAAAGAGCATTAATCCAAAAGAACAAAAAAGAAAGCAACAAATCTATAATTATCTTTGCCTTATATAACTATTGCAGTTCACCTTCAAGTGGACAATCTTGAAGTTGTGAAGTTCACGGTCACTGATCTGTCTCTGATGTTAAGGTATTGAATTGTAAAAACTTCAGAAGGGAGAAAAACATGTAAAACAGCCTCTGGAAAGACATTTTTACGGAGTAAAAGTTACCTAGCCTGAAAACTCAAATGCTCCATATACTGCCACATTGCCATAAAAAGAGCATGACAAGTTTCACATATCACCACCTTTTAATTGGTCTATTTAATATATCCCTGGCCCATTTGGAATCCAGAATGATAAGTTGCAGTATGCCACAGTACCGAACTCTGCCCTAATAGTGTAGGGAAACTGTTCTCCTTTTATGAGATTCAACACAATGAAGAATAGCATAATCAAGGTGTTAAGATTGTGCATATCTATATCTCTATTTTAACTGAAAATTTGAAGATTTCTCAACATCATAAACAACTAACATGATGCCTTGTTATTTGAGGGCCATTTCCCTAGAATACAAGAAAATAGTATACACATACATGCAACACCAAAGAAATGATCTAAGAAACACTACTAAGCATGATAATTATTTTCCTCGATTTTCCCTTTATGCCACAGAAGAATATGCCCTTCAGTTCACCTTTTCCAAAAAGCATTAATCCAAAAGAACAAAAAAGAAACCAACAAATCTATAATTATCTTTTCCTTCTATAGCTATTGCAGTTCACCTTTTTGGCCTCAGTAACTTTAGATATATACAACCTTAACTTCTGTAGAATAGACCTTTCACTTACACGCAAAGACATTGCATGGAATAACTTAGGTTGCTCTTTACAGACACAATTCCTACGAAGTTCCATGTCTTCTCCAAGGGAACTATTACCATAAAGCTTCTCACGTTTATCAACAATCAACAAAAGACACTGGCTCACTGAACTGGTGAGTAACCATTCATCTGAATTACTCACATCAACATCTTCTCCAATCTTTATTTTCTTGACACAGCTACCATCATTAATGTTTGTTCCGTTAGAGCCAAAATAGGGCCCTTTTGTCTTATCTTTATAATCTGAAGGTTCCATCTTAATCACGTGACTGGTGAAATATATATGTGTTTTCACATCAGAAAGGCTTTGGCTATGCTGAGGAGAAGCATAATCCAATCCCTGATATGCTTCATCTGAAAGATGGATGATGTAAAGAAGTATAAGTAACTCTAACTGGGGTTTCCCACTCACAGAGATTTCAAAGTATTCAGAATTCTGACTGCCGCAGCCAGTACAACCCAATCTTCTCCACAAAGCCACACGAACCCGTACATGCCGGCTAGATAAAGATGATAAACAACAGTCTATGACAAGATCAAAGTCAATATTGACAATGTCAAAAGGGTTATCTGGTTCAGTGAAACCATATCTGTGTAGCAAAGCAGCATTACTTAAGGTACCATAAGTATTGAAAACCTGGAAAAGGTAATGATCAATAAGAATGCTGCACAATTATGGTATACTTTACAGGTAATAAAAGAAGCATTTTTTATAGTAAAGAAAATAGATGCCAAAAATAAAAATAATAATCTTTAAATGGTTAAACAATGCTAAAAATTTACTGGGCAACTCAGAAATCTATGTTGTTTCTGTGAGATGTCGTCAGATCATGCAGACAAACAATTTAGTGAAGCACACCTTAATCACAGAAAGAAAATCTATATGTATCTCTACGTATCTAAGCCTTGCCAAGACTACATATATGAGATATTCCTGAAGCATTAATGCTCTATATGTACTCCATAGATTCTACTAAGAATCACGATTGAATGCATCAAAATGTCTTCCTTTTCTACTCTACTTCTAGTGAAGTGTATTTGAAATATGTGACCTTTAATTAAGTTATAATTTGTTCCCAGTATTTGAACTCCAAATGAAGATAATGATATGCCAAATTGAAATTCTTGCATGAAATTCAGTTCATGCAAATAGCCTGAACTCCAAAAGAAGATAGCGTATGCCAAATTGGTTCATGCAAATCGCCAGACACTAATATAGGTCTCATCCAGAAAGAAATTCCTTGTTAGTATAACAAATATTTACTAACTTGTCATCATGTTTCACTTCACATGAACAATATTTGCATGACTTTTTCAACCATAATTTTTTTCTTAAACAAAACAGTTATACTGAATTAAATAAAAAACCATGGCTGTAACCATTCAGAGAGGGATACATAACAATATGATGGAATCCTCTATCTAGGAGGGACCCTGAGCTACTATAGGGTAGGTGGTTTTCCAGGTGAGTATTTTTCTTTCTCTACCTGAGTTTCGTTCTTTTCTTGAATGGCACGAATAAATTCAAATGAAATGGCTACATAACAAGGTACAAAAAAATACATTTTAAAACAAATTCCTGTGGCAGTGCCAAATCATGTAAGTTGACATCCGCTAGGGTGGCTTGCTCTTTTTCTTCTTCAAAACTTCGGTCCATTCATCCTGTTGTTCCTGTAATGAAGTTGCTAGCTCTTGCAGATCCCCATCTTCCAGTTATGTCGAACTCTCTCCTTACTCTCCCTGGAGAGCTTGCTTGGTGTCCAGAGACTTTGTGGCCTCTTCTTCTGCAACATTCAGCGCAATGTTGTCTTCCCTTTTGCAAAGAATGGGAAGATGAACATGCTGTAGCTGGAGTGTGGGGAGAAGAAAGTGGTTGCTACACTTTCAAGGGGGGAGGGTAATGTTTATGGTCTTCTGAATGTGCTGCTTCCTTTGAACCATGAGGAGGAACCTACAGCATAGTTGCATCGTTGAGTGCTTGGGGAGGGGCCTATGGCTCTGATTTGCCCAGTGACCCTTCTGAAACTTCGAGAGCACTGCAGAGCATCCCTTCTCATAAGGTTTCCAGGAGTGCTTTTGATTGAGGTGGCTTGGGGTTCAATGTGGTTGGAGTAGAATCCTTGCTAATTAGATGGTGTTCTTCCTTTTGCTCCCGCCCACCAGGTGAGCTTCTTGTGTGATTCTCTGAGGGATGACCTGTATTACTAGCTTTTGGACAGTGGGCTATGATGTAAGCAATTTCATAGCAGGCCCTGCACCAAAAGGCAACCTGTTCATAATCTAAAGGCTGTGACCAAATATATTCCTTTACAACTAGCTTGATTTCTCTTGGAAACACTTTGTTGAAATCCATGTCAGTGCAAATTCTAGCATATGTGGTGATATTTCTCCTTTGTGTTTTTACACTACGGAAGTGAAATTTGCCCAGCATACTTCCAAGTTCCAATAGCCTTTAGGGAGTCGAAACCCCAAAATTTCAATGAGAGATTGGGCATCCTCACCCATACCAAGGCAGAGGAAAGTGTGTCCAAAGAAGGGCACATGGTCCGAGATGGATTGGTGCATGGGAGATGGTCTGTGATGGATTTGCAAAATGGAGATAGCTTGCTCAGTGATTGCTTGACCTCAATTAGGTGTTGGCTTGGTATTCTCCCCTTAGGCATTGGAGTTCTCTTAATAAATTGGTGGATGCCCTTCATTGTGGCCACATGGAGAGTTTGATTGCTTGGAGAACACCCTAGTTGGGAGGAGGAGTATTGTACATCTTGGAAGAGGGAATCAGACCCTAGATCGTATGGGGTTGCTTGGATTCATGTTCAAAGGCTTGGAGTTGAATCAAGGATGCCTAGGCTACAACAATGTTCTTCCAGGGGACAGCTGACCCAATGGAGTACATTGCTTAGGAGGATCGATGGAGCCCGTGGAAGCTTGTGATGGAGGGATGTGGACTTAACTTATGTAGCTACATCATCTTGGAGCCCTTATTGTGTACATCACCTTGGAGCATGACATGTGTACTTTGAAATTTGGAGTGGAGCACTTCACTTGTGTTGGCCTACAAGTGCTCACTGTAGGTTGCTTGTAGGGCTTAGGCCCATATTGTATTGTTCGGCTCCCTTGCCTCTCATATAAATAAAGGAAGGAGAGAGTCCTCATAATCATCACATCACATCATTGTATATCTTTCTTTGTACTTAGCATCTTGGAGGAAGTTGCTAGGGTTTCCTCATGAACCGTAGATGGAGTTATGAAGTCTAGAGGAGACATCCTTATTTGGAGTTTTCTCTTGTGACTAGGGTTTAATCTTGTGGAGGAGACATTGGCGATGATCACTCTTCTTTCTCTCTCTTGGATCTTCACTTGTACTTGATCTCTCCCTCTCTTGGAGTCACTAGGGCTGCTTCTTGGTCTTCTTGGAGTATCTAGGAGCATCTTGGAAGTCTAGGGTTAGGGTTTATCCTTTGGAGGTTTGAGATTAGGGTTTTGTGATGAAACCCTAGGGTATCTTTGGTGGAGAAGAAGAGAAGAGGTCATCTTGCCTTGGAGGATGTGTTGGAGTGATTCTTGCATATTTGAGACTCTCAAGTGTCTCCACAAAATTTCAACAGCCATTACAATAGAAGGAGCTTCTCTTATATAGAGAACCAAGCTAAAGACCTCCTCAATTAAAATAGTAATATCCATCTGTGAAATCCTAGAACTCTCCTAAGAAAGCATAAACAAATAGTATCTCCTAACTAATTCCTAAGTGACAACTCAAACAAATTGTAATAAAATGCCAAATGCCAAATGCCAAGTGGTATGCCACATGTCATGATCTCCAAGAGGATGTCTCCCTTAGCAAAGCATTTAACCACATAAATCATCAAAGGAGTTGTTGAACTACCCCTCCTTGATGCGCCCTCCAAGTAATAGCCTCAAAGTATGTGTGAGGGATCTCAAATGAGGGAGGACTCCACTAGAAGCATGAATAAAATAGTATAAATTGTAACCATACACTGAAAATAACCCAAGGACCAAGTTGTCCTCAACAACTCCACCAACTCATCCTCCAATAAGTACCAAACCTCAATAAATGTGCCAAGGAATAGATCTAAGGAATTAGTGGGCATGATAGCATAGATCCATGTGCAAAATTTGTTGCAATAGGCTCTAGGTCCAAGAATAGGAGGACAGTCTCATCAAAATATGCCATGTGTCACAAGGACTCAACATGTGTGCCATCAACTAATAACAAGTGGAGCGTTCTATGAAGTAAGGGATCCATCAAGTCAAAGATGTTGTCTCCATGCTAAAAATAAGCATACAACCTAAGACACACCCCATCTATTATAATAATATATAAAATATGCACCATCTAGCCATTGGAAGGCTAGATCTTGTGAAAATAAGTGCCCAAAGGAAGAGTGTTCTCTCCAATGATGAGTAACAATGCCAAGTGTGCCATCAAAGTGGTAAACATACCCCCATATCCTAGGGCATTAGCTAGATCAACATAGAAGAATGTGCCAAGGAGGAGCGACCAAGAACAATGTGCAAGATGACATCCCCTTGCCTCCAAATACGTGAAAAGTGACAATGAAAGGAAGTGATCCATCTCCTCAACAGGTCCATCACTAGGTGAATGTCAAGTCATCATCAAAACACCCATATCCTTTAAGGCACTCATATACCAAGCCCAACACCATACCATATGAATGTCATACCATCTACATTGATCATATGCTAAATAGGAATGTGCTATGAAAAATGGACCAACATAGCCATCAAGGGACTAGACCACCATAGAGATGAATAGATGAATGAACTACTCAACTAGGATAGCCATGAACCATGATGAATAAGCCAATAATGTAGATAAGGCACTCTAGCGACAATAAACCATTGCATACAATCTCCAAAGTAAAATGCTCCAAGGAGGAAAGAATAATAAACAAATAATTGTGCAAACCAACGCTTCTACTCAAGACACCTCAGCACCCACCTAAAGGTGGTCAACAGTCACAAGGGAAGTGTCAAGAAAAGTGTGTGCACAAACCATAATCCCCCTTGTGTCCATCAAATGCTTTATCAACTTGCAAATATTTGACAACTGTGATGAAAATCATAATTGGTGTGATAAAAATCACAAGTATAGGGCATCATACAAGATGAGAGGTAACACTTCCATCACACATCTTGCCACCAGCTTCATTCCTCTTCATTGTCTACACCATTGTATATTGGAGGTGAAGATGGAGTTCATTTCCAAAGAGTGGGGCGATAGTACGTTTAGCAAGAAATAGGAAGGGTAAGCCATTGCTAAACTAGTGTACCAAGATTCTTTTTAGGCAAGAGTGGAAGAGGTGTGCATGGTTACGGACCTTTGGTAAAGGTTCACCGTTCTTTGTTTGGTTGATGGAGAAAATCCAATAATAGGCTACTTGTAGAGGCCATGGATAGGGCTTGTAATCACCTTAGAATGCACCACTGGGTAAAAAGTCCAAAGAGAGTTTAAGAACATATAGGTAGGTGTGCCTCTGTCACTGACTTGCATCCTCTCACTTCAGAATTAGTGCATGCTAAATCCATTGGGTATATCTTGAGTTGCTTCGATAAATGAACTCTGAAAATTTGCAATAAACTCCTTCATGTCAGCAAACAAAGTTGAAGATCTGCAATCTAGATTGTAGATCAGTACTCTGATTCTAGAAATCAATGAACAGAAATCAATGAACAGAACTCCAAGATCTGCACTTTGCTTTCGTAAAATAAGCTTGAAAGCATGTTGTTTGACCAGTGCCAAGTCCAATCGCAATGAGAGACAATAAAAAATGTGAAAATCAGCAAGGTGATCCTACATTGAATCTTGCTAACTAAAAGAATCTTACAACTGAATCAAGAAGCAAACGGAGAATTCTAAAATCCGAGTCGCTTGAGGAAGATTAACACGGGCTGCTGATCATGATTGCAGGCTGCGTGTTAACAATATCTCCATCTGGGACAGCTGCCCCTTGTGGGATGTTGAGAATCTCAAAATCTCCCCAATGCCTACAATGGCCAAACTGTACAAGGAGAAAGCATGTCACTGTAATTGTTTTTGGATTTGTCCGTATGATCCTTTCTAAACTTCAATATAGCATTGATTACATCAAAACTCAAATCTTGTGCTTCCCTGATTACAAACATGTCACATGGACACTTATTGCCTCGAAACCAACATTGCTAGAGTGCCGAGAACCAAGCGAAGCAGTTGCCAGAGCACTTGGAGTGCCATTTCCCAAAAAAAACCGAGACAGAAGCATCCTGTGAGCATCTTTTATGTAATATATATATTTAGATAGTATAATGCATATATATTAAGAATACATGCCAAATTAGTTGCAGAAAATATGAAAACATGCATATTTTATGGTACTTGTAGACGAATACTACTGTCTACATTATTATGAAGTTAGAAATGTCATCCATAGTAGATTAATGATTAATCATTCAAGCATCAACCATCTAGTGGTTACAAACTATAGACTGCTAACATGACCAATGTTGTTATAAAAGAACATAAGATGAGGCAGCTTCTCCTCCCATATAGATTGTGATCACTGCATGTCCTCTTAACATATGGTATTTGCTCTAATTTAAATTCTCAGTCTATCATGTTTGACAAGATTGCATGAAATCTGTAAATTAAGACCTTCAGATCATAGACACTATTTATGGACTTGAGCAACCTACATAAGTTAAAATCCTCATCAATACAAAGTTTTGCAATATTCACACACACACTTACTTATCCAAAATGCAACCTGAAGCAAACTATGCTACCTTAATAAACCTGTTCATGAACACCCATCACACAATCTATATTGCATCTTCTCTGAGGTTGTCTGCAAAGAAAATAAAATCAATAATGTACTCTTCTATTTATCCTCCAAAACTTGAAATGGTACCAAAAAGCCACTCTGGCTTCTATGTCACAAGGATTTATTTACTTGTGACCATTAACAACTTTTAGTATGTAAATCAATTTCATCTGCTATGTCCTTCAAAAACACCTGTTTTTTCACCGCATTTTATATTATATCAACCATTACATGACAAGCATAGAAACTATGTTACCTTAGTAAACCTGTTCATGAACACTCATCACACAATCTATGTTGCATCTTCTCTGAGGTTGTCTGCAAAGAAAATAAAATCCATAATGTACTCTTCTATTTATCCTCCAAAACTTGAAATGGTACCAAAAAGCCACTCTGACTTCTATGTCACTAGGATTTCTTTACTTGTGATCATTAACAACTTTTAGTATGCAAATCAAATTCAACTGCCATGTCCTTCAAAAACACTTGTTTTTTCACCACATTTTATATTGTATCAACCATTACATGACAAGCATAAAAACACTCATCCAACTAGAAAGTACGCTATATAGCTTGAAAAGCTAGATTTCCTCATGTTCAAAGAAATTTTACACTGTTTATTTTGATCATTAACAAATTCTTAAAGGCATCCCCAGTTGAGCCATTCAGCTAGGGATCATAGAATTCTGAGGGTTTTCTTGGTTGCATTTTATTCCAATCTTTCTAAATTTTGAGACACTCAGCAGCTTATATCAAATTGAAACCGTTCTGCACATTCTGCTCGAAGGGTGGTTACCCTAACAATTGTATTTCTACTTTGAGTTGCCTGACAGGCTAGTTTTCCAATTTTTCATCACTCTGTAGATCAATAAATGTAGATACCCTAGAGTATCTGTGACCTATTTCGCTGCAAAACACAAGATTATTTCTTCATATTCCCTCTGTTTAAATGAGAAAATCATCTACTGTATCATTTCTTGAAAGTTCTCTAGTTCCATACATTAATGGGAGACACGACACTACTCATGGCAATTGTGAGAAAAATGTTGTTCGTATATGTTGTGATCAGTCTGGGAGACAACTTAGGGAACTTGCCCTTGAGGAGAATGGATTGAGAAGTTCTTTTTATGTCAAGTGTGTGTGATGATCTTTTCAGTACTTCCACCTTAGTTTGATGATCTTTTCGGTACTTCCACCTTAGTGTGATGATCGTTTCGTTACTTCCACCCTAGTGTGATGATATTTTCGGGTACTTTCACCCTGGTGTGATGACCACATACCTTCAACCAGATTCCCAATCTGGGATACTTGAGATCAAATTGCTCACAAATGATATGTGGAATATTATATCAAAAGAATAGAAATGGGATTCAGTGTAGTATCTGTCAAAATGGTTTCATGACCCTAGTCTAAATGTGAGCCGAAATGCCAATCATGAAAAATAAATTCATTGCGTGCAAGTTAAAAGAGAAACAAAGAACATGATGAAATCAAGGAAGAATAATAATGACAAAGGACATAAGATGTACATGATTTTATACAGAGTTGTGGAATTATGGACTAAATGCCATCGCCACAAAACCAAGCTCCACAATGATTGTGTATAAGTGAAGAAGGATGGCTTCCTTGAGTTATGTATCAACTATCAAACTATAAAAAAGATACGATCATTGGAAACTCCAGAGACACACCAAAGTCAAAAAAAAATAGAGAAGGATATTCAACTCCTAAAAGACAGCACAAATGCAGATATAGAAAATGATCACTATTAGCATGATTGCTCAACCAGCTAACCAGTTAACTAATTCTTCAACGTTGAAGCATTTCAGAATTCTGCACCTCCTATAGCCTAGAATAACTAATTTAGGCTAAGTACAGACCATATACTACTGATAAATAGATGTAGGCCAAATGAAAATAATAGTAAAAACAATTAATAAACATTCATCATAAGTTGGCTCCTTTATCTAAAGTCACTTCTCTTTATCAAGCATGTATAAATAAAGGAGCCGCATTCATTGTAATTTACCACTTATCAATTATATTAAATACATATTATACATTAAAGTATATATCCGTGGTTTGGTATACTTCAACAGGAATCATTAAGAAAAGGAGAGCAGAAGCTTCTGATTCTGAAATCTACGAATATATATTACAAAATTTTAAAATGTGGGGCTCAATTTTCAAACCTTGGTCTCCCTGGTTGCCACAGACAATGCTTGTCCAAAAATGGAATTGTCAAATCACATTCAAGTTGATAAATTCAGTGTCCAGTGCAACAGGAAAGAGAAAAAGGGTCCTTCTACAGACAAACAACTCCAGAAGCTTCATTCTCCCGATTGCACTCACAGCTCTTTAGATCTCTTCTCTTACTTGATTAGCTGGTTTCGAGAAGGGGTTTTTTTCTTTTTCCCCGGGGATTCAGACCTTTATATCTTACTCCTCCTAGTCAGTTAGTTAGTAGTCTGGTTTCTGAGACTGTCCAGCAGTCCCCTCCAATCATACTAGCAGAACTCATCAGGTTTGACTCAAACTCGTTAGTCATAACCCGCTTGGTGCTTAAACCAAGTCAAACCAACACTACTCAGTAAAAAGTCGGCAGCGGTGAGTCAAATGTGACTATGGTGAGTTTGACTCAATAACTCGTGGGTCAAGCTCTGACTCACATAACACAAGTTTTTGTGCCTGACGAATTTGACTTGGCAAGCTTGAGCGAAAAATGAGGCCGACATCACACTGAGGAAAACAAACAAAAAGGGTCATTCAAATCAGATGAGTTTCTGGCATGCATTTGTTGAGCCGAGTCTCGCAACTATGCATCCAACTACAATGCATGTAATTAAAATAGCGAGACAACCAAAAGGTAAACGTAGCCTTTTATCTTTAACTTCTCCGGGCTAATGCTCTTGTAATATATTTCTTTTTTAAACAAGAAAGCAGGCTTTAAGCTACAGGAGGTTGTGTAATGTCCCCCAAAGAGGGTGTGAGAGACTTAGTAGTCTAGTTGTCCCCACTAGACTATAGTCTCATGAATCATGGGGACCAAGAAACCCCAAACTACTTACCTAAGCACAATGTTATAATTTTAAGTTGACTTTGGGGGAAAAGGCAAAATGAGGAAAGGAAAAGACCACATGTGGAAAAGCAAGGAGTTAACCCCAGGAGGTGGTCAACTAACTCAACAGAGAATTAGATCAGGGTATAAAAGAAAAGGAGGGTACATCTCTCACTCATTCTGGATTATTATTACTCTTGCATTCTTGAGCTCTAGAGCCAAAGACATTTTGAGGGTTTTGAGATAACAAACCCTAGAGATCAGTTCAATGGTGAAAGATCCCACCTATCTTGATCCAAGCTTTGGTCACGGAGGTGCAATATTCCTCCCCCACCATTGTACAGCATCTTACAGGTTACTCAGTCAGGGAAGGAAGAAGGACTACGCAGTTCTTAGTGATTTCCAGCAGAAGGGTTTCAAGGGAAGATCTTCAATCTGGAGGAAGAGGTTTTGGTGGCCAAAACCTATTGGGATCTCATTGATAGGCCCAAGGCACCTTGCCTATACCATTTTGTAGGAGTTTTCTTCAGCATATGATTTATTGGGTGCTTGGCAAGATTTCTAGAGGAGGAGGGCGCACTGCATCATAGAGATTTGGTCATTTGGGCCATCAGATCTTCTCCATTCAGCTTGAGACTTTACCCAGGGGTTTGTAATCCCCCAATCTACTCTTTCACCAGTTTAAGAGGGTTTTGGAGGTCTAAAGGAAGGAGGCCGAGATATTGGTCATCTACAGCCATAGAGAAGGGCGCAACTCAACCAGTGAGGGGGTTTCCATCTATAAAAGGGAAAGACATTAATCTTGTCCCTTTCACCAATTGATTGTGGTGCCTTTGGAGGCTATTATCTTCAGTTTTGGACATTGTTGTAGCAGCTATTATTCCAGCTTGATTATTCTTCTTGTATTCTCCCAGATTTGCAGATCTATTGTATCAGGATCACTCTATTATCTAAATAAAGGTCAGATCTGAAGTTGTTGGTTCTATATTGGTATTCTTTGCTTGTATCTTGTCAATTTCTTATGCTATATGCTCAGATCTATATCTCCATGCTATGATCTTCTAAGTATAAACCCTCAATGCGCAACTTGATGAAGCAAATCTGTAAAACACATTGAAACAACAAATAAACAGTTAAACAACCCTTGGTTCCAGGCAAAAAATTTGGCTTGGGAACATTACAGTGGTATCAGGAACTACCACCCTTGGATGAGGAGGGGCAGTTGATATTGATACCGGAAGAAGTGATAGAAGTAAAGGAGAAGAGGCTAAGAAAGAGGAACATCAGGGAATACTTAATCAAATGGAAGAAATTACCTTTAGAGGATGCTACTTGGAAAAGTGAACAGGTTCTTCAGGAGACAGGGTCAGAATTGCTTGTGGGCAAGCAATTTCCGGTAGGGGAGACTGTAATGTCCGCCACCTCTTGATAAAGAGGGTGTGAGAGACTTAGTAGTCTAGTTGTCACCACTAGACTACAGTCTCATGAATCATGGGGACCAAGAAACCCCAAACTACTTACCTAAGCACAATGTTATAATTTTAAGTTGACTTTGGGGGAAAAGGCAAAATGAGGAAAGGAAAAGACCACATGTAGAAAAGCAAGGAGTTAACCCCAGGGGGTGGTCAACTAACTCAACAGAGAATTAGATCAGGGTATAAAAGAAAAGGAGGGTGCATCTCTCACTCATTCTAAATTATTATTACTCTTGCATTCTTGAGCTCTAGAGCCAAAGAAATTTTGAGGGTTTTGGGATAACAAACCCTAGAGATCAGCTCAGTGGTGAAAGATCCCACCTATCTTGATCCAAGCTTGGTCACGGAGGTGCAATATTACTCGCCCACCATTCTACAGCATCTTACAGGTTACTCAGTCGGGGAAAGAAGAAGGACTGCGCAGTTCTTAGTGATTTCCAACAGGAGGGCGCACTGTTTCAAGGGAAGATCTTCGATCTAGAGTGAGGAAGAGGTTTTGGTGGCCAAAACCTATTGGGATCTCATTGATAGGCCCAGGGCACCTTGCCTATACCATTTTGGAGGAGTTTTCTTCAGCATATGATTTATTGGGTGCTTGGCACGATTTCTAGAGGAGGGCGCACTGCATCATAGAGATTTGGTCATTTGGTCCATCATATCTTCTCCATTCAGCTTGAGACTTTACCCAGGGGTTTGTAATCCCCCGATCTACTCTTTCACCAGTTTTGGAGGATTTTGGAGGTCTAAAGGAAGGAGGCGGAAATATTGGTCATCTACAACCACAGAGAAGGGCGCAACTCAGCCAGTGAGGGGGTTTCCAGCTATAGAAGGGAAAGACATTAATCTTGTCCCTTTCACCAGTTGATTGTGGTGCCTTTGGAGGCTATTATCTTCAGTTTTGGACATTGTTGTAGCAGCTATTATTCCAGCCTGATTATTCTTGTTGTATTCTCCCAGATCTGCAGAATCCAGATCTCTTGTATCAGGATCACTCTATTATCTAAATAAAGGTCAGATCTGAAGTTGTTGGTTCTATATTGGTATTCTTTGCTTGTATCTTGTCATTTTCTTATGCTATATGCTCAGATCTATATCTCCATGCTATGATCTTCTAAGTATAAACCCTCAATGCGCAACTTGATGAAGCAAATCTGTAAAACACATTGAAACAACAAATAAACAGTTAAACAACCCTTGGTTCCGGGCAAAAAAATTGGCTTGGGAACATTACAGGTTGGATTAAATGATGCTATGAATTTCAAAAATAATAGTTGCATTTAAATTCTGTGTTTTGGTTGGCTAGCCCTATTTTACAGTCTGGCAGTTGAGGGAAGACTTCATGCAACAGCTTGGTCAGATGGACAATGTACACCAGTTGCCAAAAAGCAGAGATTGTGAAGCATGTCTTTTGGAACTGTTGTAGGGCCCATGTTCTTTTCGGATTCAATTACAGCAGAATATCTAGATCTGTCCATGCCCTGTGCATCCTCTATGCTGAAAAGCAGTAATACCAGGAGATAATGGGATGACTAGGACTCGTAGCAGAGAGATCTGGAACAGGATATGACTCTCAGCCATTTCTTTGTTGTGCATGGAGCGATGCAGAGTAACGCTAAATGAGGATCCTGGAAGACCCAATGAAAGGGAATTTTTGTTGGCCTTTAAGGCTAACTTAGCATATTAGTTCACAACTGGGATGGATATTTCTCAAAAAGATGTGAATTCACTGGACTTAGTAATCAAGATTCAAAACAGATGCATTGGCTTTCTTAGCTTATGTTGGGCAAGGAATTCATTACAAACAGCTAATGGTCATTCATTTATATTATCTTATTGGTCCTTAAAAGTAGCAAATGATTAACCATTTTTGTTTTTAATGAAATATAAGAATCATTTAAATGTCTATGATATTTTATGATTGTCAAATTACTCGGAGATTTTGGTCAACAAACAACTAGCTTATAATGGAGGCAAGAATCACCACATACTTCCCTCACCTCATTTCCTTCTTTGACATCCTTCACTAAAATCATTTCCAGAACCTCGCTGCTGCTTCCTGCACTTGAGAAGCATGTGCCCTTAATGCCATTGCTGTCATTTCCATCAAGGCTTTGAGATAAACCAGTATCAGCTTCAGAATACACGTCATCTGAAATGTCACTACATGATCTGGTGTTACACTCTTCATCACTATAAGATGCTTCAGGATTGTTTGTATCAGTACTGTAATCGTTGGGAACTAAGGTAAAGTGGACATCCTCTGCTGCGGTCTTATGGTTAAATCTGCAACAGTTAGTATAATGTAAGGGGATCAGCACATAAGTAAATCATGTTTCTAAACAATGTGAATACCCTAAGAATAAATAATGCAAAGGTATCTTTTCAAAAAAGTAACCAATCAAAAACAATACATAACTTTAAGTCACATTCAGCATTCCCAAGGACTAGATTTCAGAGGAGGGACGACAATTTTAATCCATCATTGCGTCTTTATGCCTAGTCCCTTTTCTCTGGAGTTTCTATTATCAATTTAGAGGTCTTCTCAGCAATTTCTTTCTATGAAATTTCAAAGTTCTTATTAGTGGAATATAAAAATAATTAGTGGTATTTTCACTGCAATACAAGAAAAATTCCTAAGAAACTCTCAGATAATGACAATCTAAAATAGTACACCCAATAGAGCTCAGAATTGAGCCAAAACAGTTTGATGAAAGCCTCTATGAGTCTACTCTCTATAAACATTAATGCTTTTTAATTCTGAGTTCATATAAGAAAGAGCCATTATTCTGCAAGATATCCAGTCTGTATACAATGCCACAACTTGTTTGTACATGCACATTACACATAAGCATCGTATATGCCCACTGGCCAGGGTTAATTAATGTCGACGTTTCCAGAGTGCAGAGCTAAGCAAGGAGTGGGTGCACTCCTTCCCAAAAATCCCGGGATCGAAACGTTCTAGGATCATTCTGTATATAATATATATTTTTTATATTTTATAATGCATTTATATTCAAAATACGTGCAAAATGCCAAATTAGTTGTAGAAAATATGAAAACATAAATTTGAGTGTAACTTGCAGATGAATACTTTATCATTAAGAAATTGGAAATCCCATCCATAGTAGATTAGAGCTACAACCATTTAGTATACATAACATTGTATGATAGCCAAACAAACTTCCAATGGCCGTGACTTGCTTATATGGTCTCTATGTTTGGCCCATGGCAGTTTGTGTCAAACAACATGATGAGCTCCGGGTGTTGGACATGGTGAATAGTTAAAACCATTTATTAACACTCCAATTCGACAATTTAATTAAAAAGTAAAGTGACTGGATCCTTTGAAACTGATCCCTGTGTGCAGATCAAAGGTGCACTAAAATGCATATCCTCAATGTCCCTTAGGATTCACATATGAGTGGTGCCAAACAAGGTATTGATTCTAGAACGAATTTGAAATGAATCTGTTTTTTAATCCAATGAGTTGTTAGATTTGAACTCTGTACCATTATTCTTGTATGTCTCCATGTCTGCAAAAAAATCTAACTCAAATTTTCTTTCAATTTGGTCACATGGAGCCCAGAAGCACACCTCCAAGGATTGGGAGTGTGCTCCTGCCTCACTCCCGTCCAGAGCACACTTCAACAGCAGGGAGGGAGGGTATGGGAAGGGGGGGTGCACTCCAATGCATCACTAGTTCTCTAGAGCATGCCTATGGGGACTTAGTTAAGGATGATTATTATATTATTGTTGATTCCTTCCTTACACATTATTGGAGGGTGGTTATGCATTGGAGGATGTGTTGAGTTAGTTATGAGGGCACCCCTGCCCTAGTTGCCATCTTTGACACATCGTCAAAACCCTAGGCATTTCACATGATGGAGGTTACCTTGGGTCAACACATGTTATTTTAAGGTGGTGGTTGCACATTTATGGAGGGCGTGCCACGTGGAGGCAATTACTTTATTATTTGATGGGGGTTTTACTTGGTCAATACCCTAATGTGTCCACTTTGGAGAAGGCTCCTTGCTATTTTGAGGGTTTAACATGGTCAAACACCTTGAAGATGTTAAATTTGGCAGCATCGACAGAGGCCATATGGGCCACCCTGAGGCTAGCCAGGGAGATTTGGAGAATCAACCAATCTTGTGAGGTATTGACAAAAACCAGGGGGAATGTACAACCTATGTGAGTCAAACCAAAAGTCAGGACGAACGAG
>ML802483.1:95636-112872 GCA_009831015.1 Picea engelmannii
GTATTATCTTTTAGTTGCTTATTTGTATTCCGGCTAAGATCCTTTGTCTGTTGATCTAGTCGAGTATTGTCAGTTTATTCAGCCGCATTCGGCCATTTTGTAATCCACAGAGATATCATAATACAAACTTTGCAGTCCTTTGTAGCTTTTATTATTTGTATAATCATTTATATGTTGTAAACCTTTGATCCTACACACAAATTAGCAGCGTTTCCTAGACTAGCCAAGTCAGGAACATTACATTGAGCCCCCACTCCCTAGCCTTAACAATCCTACCTTAGGGAAGCCCCCCTTGTGTTGGAGAGGAGCCAACCTAAAGTGTGGGGAAGAGCAGTTGAGGTGACAATGGGTAGCCTTCCCGAGTTGCACAAAGCTATCACCATGGTGCTTGGGAATTTACATTTTTGTGGGCACTAGATTTTGTTGTAACAGGGCAAACACAAGCCAACTAAAAGGCACTACATGACAGGCATCAAGTTGCTCCTCTTTTTCAGGTTGGTGACAAAGTTTGGCTTCTTTTGAATAAACAGGGGTTCAAAAATCAGCAACACCATAAGGTCAAGTTGTCAGTCTGTCCATATAAATTCAGTAAGAATGTAGAAGCTCACAACACTATTTTATAATCCCTGAGAGAATAATCGCTTGAACTGACCCAGAAGAATTCAGATTAACCACGGAAACTTAAATTGCAAGCTGCCAAACATTCTCTTCTAAATTCTAAGTAACAAACATGGGGTCAAGATATATTATCACATTTCTAAAATTCATTCTCAATAGAAGAAAACTGCTGTCAAGAGAAGACCCCACTTACGTAAACTGGAAAAGACAATTAAGTTCCATTTATAAACTTAAAAATATGCCAGGGTACCAAGATAGAATTTTTTACAAACTGACTTACAAATCTGCCAAAGGTACCATGCCAGAACCATGATAATCATCGATTTCAAAGGCACGTGATCCCACGACTGTTTTTGCTGCAAAATACTGATCAACAGAAAACCAATCTCTCGGGAATTCAATTGGATCCAAGGTAGTGAGTGGAGCAATAGACTCCTTCCAGTCTTCGTGGAGAAGTTCCATATCCTCCTCAACTACCTGCCTAAAGTCAGATCAAAAAATATGCAACTATGTCAGAAGATTCAGATGTAAGGACCATAACTAAGATTTAAATATTTACTACCAACTCTGAATGTATTTTGAAATATGCATTGCAAACAATTTGAAGGATAAAAAGCTATCGATGCATGCAAGTCCACAAGAGACTTCAAGCTTTTCTATATGAATAATGTTAAGCTCAAAAAAAATTTACCTGCTAGAATTAACCTAAAAAATTTAAAACAGATACCAACGTAGTTAATAATCCCCAAGGCTAGCTAATATTTAAAACATTTGGTCAAATAAGCATTGTCCTTTTATGCCTTTTAATTCTGATAGCATGTCTATTGAAAAATGTTTCAAACTTTCCATAGATTGATTAGTGATTCAAAAATGTTCCAACCCAACTCGAATGATTTGGCAGTAGAAATAACAACAGGTTGTTGACCAACAACTCTGAATAAAATGGATGAAAAAGACATGGCACCACTAGAAGCAAATATTTGTGCATCAAGGAAAATTTAACACAAGGAAAATTTGTAGTTTGTTGAAAGGGGTGTATCCCCCAACTACAATAGAAATCGGGGACGATAACTGATGCAATTTTGTGAATATGTGTGCACATGTATTAACTTTATATGTGAACACAGTTTTGTAATTTATCCTTATCCCCTTATTCTTATCCTTCATCCTTATCAGTATTCCTGTCCCTTATCCTCATCTTCATCACTCACTCACTTTATTATATTTTGTTGGAGACTTGGACAACTTTGATCACTCTCTCCACAATTTGGTACTCTGTTTATAGTTAATGCAAATTAGTGTACAACCTATGTGTGCAGTTCTAGCAATCTTCTTCTCTTATGCTTGCTTACTTGTCCTCTTACGTTTTCCTTGTACATGAGTATCTTTCCATCGCAGGTATTGTGCTAATATCAGTGTGTGTTGAGTACCATTATTACTTCTGATTTTGGTTTCAATCCAGTTTTATAGTTTGTTTCAAATACAAGCAGCCATTCATTCAACAAACGATGTCATTTTTCTAATCTATGAAGGAGGAACATCAGTAACAACCCATGCAAACTAGGGGCGGCAGGAGCAGGAGGGATTATTGTTGATCCCGAATGAAAAGAAGAAAATTATTCTGTTTAGGCTCTAGGAGGAGAAACGAATAACCAGGCTGAAGCACTTGCTCTTTTTTTGGGGACTGAAGCTGATCGATACAAGGTATCAAAGAATAATCATCATTGTAGATTCAAAAATAATAATCAAAACCCTAAGAAAAGGATCTGGGCAAAGTTAAAGCACCCTTTCAAGAATCATTCTTAGAATTAGCAAAGAGGTAGCGAGTTATGAAAAGGTTGAATGTTACCAAGTTCTCAAAGAATTGAATGGAAAAGCGGATAGTTTAGCCAATGAAGCATCCAAGCTAGAACAAGGGGTTATGAGAGATAATCAAGGCCAACAAAGGTTACCAATACCTTAGATAATTTATGAAAAGCAAAATTTAAAAAAAAAATTAACGGGTAATAATCCCATACCTTAATTAATCATGAGGAAATCACCAAAGTAATGAAGGCAAACGTGTTAAATCGCAGGGCCATTATCTTGCATGCAATGACCACCCTCATTCACGCAACAAGCAGTGCTTCACATACCGAGATGTCACAATGGGCGTTTATCAACCACCCATTCAATTAACTCTTGGTGCAGGTAGGAAAATGCTATCCATTGTCGAAATTTTGGTTATGTTGCTCCGGCGAATAGTTTCACTGCATCACTCTAGGGGCATTTCAATTTTCGGGATTCCCTTGGGAGCTCTGTTCATGTTGTGGCCGTTGGCTCACTCCTCGTCCTAGGGGAGAGACTCTTTGCATTTCGAGGGCGTTCTCCAGGCTGGAACTTCAATGGGTACCCTGCAAATTCTGTGAATGCGGAATCCTTTCACTGAGCTCCCTCCGAGACTATTTTGCGGTGTCAATTGTGTGAATTGGTATGGGTCAGGAGAACTCAGAGAATCAAGAGAAGAGTGGCCTGTTACTGGGTGAGTTTTATTTGTTCTACCTCAATTTGAAGAATGGTTGGTGTTGGGGGAGTGAGGGACATTGTCAGATAGTTTTTGAAGAATCAATTAACAATGAAACTGGGTCATAAACCCAAAGGGCATTGCATAGGTTATGAAGTCTTAGAATTAAAAAGACAGCTTAGGATTCAGGAAATCCTTTCTCTGGAAAACAAGTCTGTCATAGTAGAATTGACAGCTCAAACGTGGGCTCAAGATGAAAATAGGGAAACAGTGCATCACCAAAACCAGGAAATCATGGAGCTGAGAAAGGAATGCGCCCTGCTCAGACACGCAATTAGTGAATTGATCAGTTATTAGAACATGGCACAGTCAATGGCACATTTATCAGTTGGGTCATCCAGCAACCAGGAAGGCGAAACTATTTAACAACACTTTGTTGATATGGAACTGGATTCTATTGGTCAGACCTCTGTGAATACTGATCTCAAACTGTATTGACTTAGTTATCCTTTCAGTGTTTTTCTATGTATTTCAAAATATGTCTGTTATTAGGTGTCTATGTCAGGATATATCCATATAGGGGTGATCAAGAACATCATTTTGGACTTGCAGGCAGAGCTCTAGACAGTGAAATTGTAATTCTGAAATTGCTTAGACGTTTTTTAGAAGAATCTGGAAATACAATGTAATAGTATCCTGACCAGTACAGCTGCAACAGTTTTGCTAATATAAACACAAACAGTCTTGTTAAAAAAAAAAACCCAAGCAAACTTAATTGCTCCCATTTTTGTCGACTACTCAAATAAATTTGTTACTCCTATTACCAATCTATCACTCAAAAATGTAAAGTCCCAAACAACTAGGTGAAGACTTATGGAACTAAGAAGTTGGCCAATGTCACCTCACCAACTCTCTTCTGCACTTTAGACTGAGGAAGAGGTTCCTAGCCTAGGGGGGCTTCCCTGTGGGTTAGTAAGTTAATTTCGTGTAGTATGGAGTAGGAGTAAAGAGAACTTAGCAATAATGAAACAAGAAAGGAAAAGATGGTAAAAAAAGTGGTTTGGGGATGATGTATGAAAGGGAGTCCAGTGCCTTACTCGTTGGGGCTATGGAGTCATACAGCAATTTCAAAGGGCATTCTAATGTTAGGGTGCTATAAGCAACCAAATTGGTGTGCCATAGTAAGTTAATTTTGTGTAGTATGGAGTAGGAGTAAAGAGAACTTAGCAATAGTGAAACAAGAAAGGAAAAGATGGTTAAAAAAATGGTTTGGGGATGATGTATGAAAGGGAGTCCAGTGCCTTACTCGTTGGGGCTATGGAGTCATACAGCAATTTCAAAGGGCATTCTAATGTTAGGGTGCTATAAGCAACCAAATTGGTGTGCCATATAACAGCTCTAATTTGGTGGTTAGACCTACAATCTTGTGAGGGAGAGGGTCTATCTAGATCCACAACTCAAGACAATATTCTAGGATGGCCCCTACCAAAGACTATCTACAAATACACCTAATCAATTTGATGTAGAGTGCATTATGCTTTTATCTTGAAGGTTAGCAACACAAAAGGATAACGAAGGAACCCACAACCTCAATCCTTTCCATTAAGGTAGCCATACCTTTATATGGTCCTTATATTATCTTTTTCATCCACAATCCTGCAAATAAATCCTCCAATGGTGCACCTAGAACATTTAGCCATACATATAGAAATTGTAGAAATATAAAACTATAACTTACACAAATAAATCTTATTCTCCAAACGCTTGGAGCTAGCTTGCTCACAAGTTATTTCATTTCAAAATTTCCCAACTACGAATGGAGAAAGCAAACCCTTACATAGGTTTTAGCTCAACTCTTCTCAATAATAAAATAATATTTTCCTTAGAAAATATTAAAATATTTACAACAATCTCCTAAGTGGGCAAAATAGGTCAAAAGGCCCATAGAAAATAATAGATACAATATTCTAGATGAATGTGATGCCACATGTCATCTTCCTCAAACTTCTAGCTCATGCAAGGTGCATGAATAGAGCCACTTGTCTCCTCCATGCCATGCAAAATGCTCTCCAAGAAACAACTACCTCAATAAAATAATAGAAATTGCCTAGTGAATGAGGTAGGGCACCTTCCAAAATGAGTGCATGAATGTCAAGTGTACAAGCCTAGTGGTGAGGGCACTTTCCAAAAGCAACCACCTCCAAAATAATAAAAAGATATTGTTCGAGAGGCGCATCTCTAAAGTAGGTGTGAGAATGCCATCTGTGAAGCTCCATGAAGAGGGTGCTCTTCTAGAAATAACTACCTTACCTCCAAATAATAATAATATTGCTCGGTCAAAGGAGTAGGACGAATTTCCAAATAGATGTGAAAGTGCCATGTGTAGAGAGCTTCATGGATGAGGGCGCTCTTCAAATGGCAAGTCTAATGGTTAGATTGCTTCTTCTAGAAGCCTTTTTGACCAAGAAATAATAAAATATCTCCATGAACTAGTGTGTCCTTGGTCTTTGAGCTTTGTGGACTACTTTAAGTAGATAACAACAATAAAATATTACTTCGACTAGTGCACCCTTGAAGAAAGTGCTTTTGTGTCCACTTTTACTTGGTTGAAATAATAAAATAGTCCTTCGTCTAGTGCACCCTAGGAAGGAATGCCTTATGTCCACATAACAACCACCGTCACAATAAAATACTATGCATGCATGTGCCTTTGAAGAGAGAGAGAAAGAGTGCACCCTTCGTAATTGTGTCACCTCAACCACCTTTGACCGAGTCAACCATGAGGATGCCACCATAGATCATGCGCACTAGGTATTTGTGCAAATGGGTACACATCAAAACCATGATATCTCCTCAAAATATGTGCAAGTGGACCCCCTTTGACCAAGTCAAACTAGCTTCTAGTCACTTCACATGTGTGCAAGGTGTAAACAAGAAGTATGTCTTCATAGTGGAGCGCACCACCTAGTGAATGAGGTGGATGGATGAGATTGAGGACAAAAACCCTAGGGCGCATGCATAATAAAACCCTCGTCAAGTCAAGGCTCAATGGCCTCCTCAAAATTCATGCCAATGGATAAGGATAAGGCATGGACAAAAGCACGCGTGAATAGGGGTCAATTGAGGCTGGGGCGAATTGGGATTTTTGTGGGTTGCCTCAACATGTGTGCCAAAGGGGATGTGATAACATAAGTTGTGTACCACATATGCATAAGTTGTGTTCCCTAGTGAAATATTAGCTAATGAAACTTAGGGAATTAACCTCAATAAAGAATTAAATCATTAGGTGTTATGACCCAAAGGGAGCATATATGGGGCTAAATGTATATGATATGACTCTCGGGGGGGCATATATGGGCCTAAATGTACATGTAATGTATAAATATATATGTAATAGGGTCGGCCTAATAGTAAAGGGGCCTCATGTGCAAGTGTGAATAGGTATATATAGAGATCATGTATTCATTATTATGAGATGTGAATGGTGATATATAAAGATATGTGGTTATTTGGAGGGGGTTCCCCTATTCTTTAAGGAGTTATTGTGTAACTTATCTATCTTGGAGTTGTGCTCCATGTTCACATTTTGTACATGGTGTGCACTTATGTTCTGTTATGATATTTTAAGCATTTGGATCATTACATTTGGTATCAAAGCACCAATCCTAGGGTTTTGCTTCCCCAAGAAAGTCATTTTGGAATTTTCGCTATAAATTTTTCTCGGAGCCACTATAGAAGGCGAAACTTGGAGGTTGTTTAGAAGACTTATCATACTACCTATGGTACGAATTTCAGCTTCTGGGTCATTTTAATTGCGGAGATACACTCTATGGAAGATAGGGTTTTTTACTAGTCCTGTAACTAGTCTCAAACAGTTGTTCCAGGTAAAACAATCATAACTTTTTCTTAGAAGATCCAAATTCCGTGAGATCAATTTCATTGGAAAGAGTACAGTCCCTAGTATTTTGGGTGTGAGTGTTAGAATTAGAATAGTAAAGCAGGACAGAAGTATCTTTTTATTTTTCAATGAGGATAACAACTAGATCTCATGTCTAGAAAACAATCTTCACTACTTGAACAGATAAAACAAGCAGATCTAAACAGATTGGATAAGGTTAATAGGTAGATCTAGAATAATCATCAAATTCTGATCTACAATGCTGGAATAAAACTTATACAGATCTACAGATCTAAAACTCAAAATGAAATCCAGTCTTATCATGAGCAACAAACCAAACTTCAGAAATAAGAACCAGAACTCAACATACAGTCCAGATCTGAAAACATTCAATGTTGATACATCAATCTAGATAGATCAAAACAAATAACTCAAGGTAAAGTTCAGATCYGATAACCTGAGTAGATAACTTACCTTGTCCTGAAGCCTTACCTCTGAAGAAGTCACAGCCAACATATGAGATGCAGAACCATTTGTAATTATGCTCAGACTAAGTYTAGGTCATAGATCCACCATATAGGTTGGATCTCTTGYCAAGAGGTAAATGAACTTTCTTGCCACCAAGGGGATARGACCAAAGAGACTTCACACAGTCAAACCCTCAAACAAAAGAAAGCTTTAAACACCCAAACCCCCCACACAGAAAAATCTGTGGATAAACCCTCACACTAGGTAGCTTAAGGAAAGTCAAAAGCTACAGGATAGGGGTCACGGTCTGAGTAGGGCTACAGTCACCCCACAGCAATAGACAAGGGCTGCAATCACAAACAAGTTTACAGCAAAAGACTAAGGGTTGTTCCCACAGCTGGAAAGAAAAAGGACGCACCAACAACTCCCCACAACAGAAGATAAGGGGCGGCAGCAACAATACCCCACAGCAGAAAAAGGGCCGCACTCACAGCTAGAAAGGGGCCGCACCAACCAGCAGCAAGGAAGGAGTTGCTCACGTAGCAAACAAGGGGAGGTCGTACCTACGGTCACCACTCAACAGCAAAGGAGAGGGGCCACACACAGCAGAAGAGAGGCCACATCACATCACTGTCCAAAAAGAAAGCCGCAGCAATCAAAGACTTTCAACAGCAGAAGGAGAGGAGAGCCGCAGCAAAGGAGAAGAGATCTGCTCACACTTAGAAGCATAGGAGCAACAAAAAAATGAGATGATATGTGAGGGGTAGGGGGGTCTAATTTATAGTTGAGGGTAGGATAATAAAATTATAAATTAAATTAAAATAATAATATCACATGTTTAAATTAAATAATTTAAACACGGTATAAATAACATTTAATTTAAATTTTATTTAACCCTTAAGATTAAAACAACATAGAATCCCAAATCAACACAAGCAAGGGTAAGAGAGGGTTTACAAGGTGGCAATACTTATTCATTTATTTTCAAGGTGACCTTATTACTTTATCGTCATTGCATATGGGATACATCCCTCATGTGGTTATGTCCTCCTTCAGGGAAGGTCATATACCAACTAAATACTTGATCGAGGATCAAGTTGCCCCAGAACTTTTTCTGGGGTCTTATCCACCAAGGTCCAAGACCAAGGATCAACCCATGCCCTAAGCATGGGTACCCTGGACCATGTCCAGGGGCCCTAGACTTATCTAGGGGCTTTAACTGCTTGGCCCTAGACCAAGAACCCCAGTCATCTACTGGGGGCCCTCTCAGGGGTCTTTACTGCTTGGTACCAGACCAAGAACCCCAGTCATCTACTGGGGGCCCTCTCAGGGGTCTTATCCACCAAGGATCAACCCATGCCTCAAGCATGGGTACCCTGGACATTTCCAGGGGCCCTAGACATATCTAGGGGCTTTAGCTGCTTGGTCTCAGACTAAGAACCCAAGTCATATACTGGGGGGCCTTACAAGGGTCTTTTGCCATAGCACTGACTGTTTGGTCCCAGACCAAGAAACCCCAGGGATGCACTTGGGGGGCCTAGATCTCGGCTAGGGTCTTTGCCATCCTCCCGGAGAATGGCTCTTGCAGCTGCTTTAAATTTAACAGTGAGTTTCAGAATCAGAAATCAAATATTGGGTGTGTGGCATGTTGTAAAAGTTTGCTCTCCTGGAAAGGACAAAAATCAGCAAGGTTTGGGAAAGTTACCATAACTTTCATTTGACACATCCATTTTTGGTCAGACCTGTTGCATTGCAGAAAAAGACATTTCATACTACTACAGGTCAAAATTTTAGACTCATAGGGGTCGAAATTTCAGAAATACATCAGAAAGAAGGTCGGCCAGCAAGACAAACTCCAAATCAGGGTTTCAAAGGTATGTTTACTTAAAACTATCATAACTTTTGATTGGGATGTCCGATTGAGCTGATTCAAAAACCATTGGAAAGAGAAAATATAGAATATTGTATTGGAGTAAGGATTATAACTATTTGAAATCATTATTCCTAATATATTGAGGTTATAAGTTGAGGTTTGGGTTAGACCTCAATTAATAATCAATGAAAATACCTAACTTTAGTGGAGATGAAGATAAAGATAAAATCAGTCTTAGGGAATGGCTCAAAATGATAAGGAAAAACTGCAAGACTCCTTCTGAGGTATGTCTTTATTTGAATGGCGAAGCTGATAAGTGGTGGTATAGCTTTGATAAAGATACTAGACGAAGCACCACATGGAAAGTATTTGAAAAATTATTCTCAAACAAATGGATCAAGGACTCAAAAATGGAGGAAATGTATAGAATATAAGATGATTTAAAAGAAGCAAAGGAAGAGATCAAGAAGAAAAACGATGAGTTCGCCAATACACAATCCCTTAATGAATCACTCATTAAGGAGGTTAAGAACTTAAAGCAAGAAAAGAGTAGTAAAGCAAAGTGGGAAAAGGATGATTCAAGGGAAGATTTGAAAAAGAAAGATGAAGAGATATGTAGATTACGAAACCATAACAAAAAACTACTGGATGAGTTTAAGAGATTGAAAGAAGAAAGGAAGAATTGTCAAAATCAAGAAGAAAGAAGGATCTTGGATGAAGAAACTACCAAAAGACTTGAAGAGGAAATTTGCAAGAAGGTTGAAAAATCCCTAAACACTGAGGAGGTGAAATCAGAAATGCAATCCAAAATTGAAGAAAGACATCAAAATTTGATAAATGGGGTAACATTGCAACTTCAAAAAGAGAAAGAAGACAAGATTCAAGAAGGTCACCAAAAGATACTTGAAAAAGTTGAACTCCATTTAGAGGATGTACAAGTCAAATATGATAGTATTATATCCGAGGCTAGAGTAATCAAAGACCAAGTAAAGATGATCAAGGATGACATTGTCTCTGAAAAGAAGATAGATGAAATGGGTGTGCAAAGTGAAGAAAAATCATCAAATGTCAAACCATATCGACACCCTCATTTTCAGGAAAGATTTCAACGAAGACAAGAAGATCGATGTCAACATTATCAAGGAAGAAGATGGAATACTCATCAATATTCATGGAATATGGCATCACAAAACCATTATTCCAAAAGATATTATCATAGACCAACATCTACTACAAATTGGAGAAGATTCAACAATGATACATGGAATCAAGGGAAAGAAAATCATGCAACGACCAAACACCAAGGATTACAACCGAAAAGAATTGATTTTGGATGGATGGATCATCATCAATGGAAGGAAGAAACCAGGAACATAAGAAAATCATATTACTTGGTTTCATCACATGTGAAGTCTTTAATTGCAAAGCTTTGAGGACAAAGCTTTTTGAAAGAGGGTACTATGTTATGACCCAAAGGGGATTTTTGAAGGAGGGTACTATGTTATGACCCAAAGGCAGCATATATGGGGACTAAATATATATGATATGACCCCAAGGGCGGGCATATATGGGCCTAAATGTACATGTAATGAATAAATATATATGTAATAAGGTCGGCCTAATGGTAAAGGGGCCTCATGCGCAAGTGTCATATATAGAGGTCATGTATTCATTATTGGAGAGAGGTGAATTGTGATGTATGAATATAATTGGTTATTTGGAGGGGGTTTCCCTATTCTTTAAGGAGTTATTGTGTAACTTATCTATCTTGGAGTTGTGCTCCACGATCACATTTTGTACATGGTGTGTACTTATGTTCTGTTATGATATTTTTAAGTATTTGGTACACTAATAGATTAATAATTATGTTAGATTTGGTAGTTCTGAGGTATTTTTGCATTGGCGACACCCAGCATGCAGAAGTGACCAAGCACATTTCTTCCTAGTGACTTTATAATGTGTTTTTATAAAGTGACTTTATAACGCGATTTTATAAAATTAAGTTGAGATTTTATTTTTTAATGTGTAAAAAGTAACTTTATGAGGTTGCGGTTCACTTTAGTGACTTGACCTCAACGAATGATTAAGTCACGACCGTTGACCTCATGAGGGAAAGATTAGATCTTGACCGTTAATCTCATTGGAAGACCAAGGGTTAGGGCGTTATACCTTGAAAATGCATAAACGTATCATTAGTAGAGAAGGGGGGCGCACATCTTAAGGAGAGCTTGGAGGGAATGTGAAGAGTCACGCTTTCCATGAGAAGTTTTCGAGCTTGGAGAAAAAGAGCAACAGCAAGGGAGGTTAGCACGCATCCCTAGGAGAGGGATTAGGACGCATCTCAAGATTGGTTAGCACGCATCTGTACAGTTGCTACAGGAAGGGTCGTACAGCAATGATTGTTGGTCGTACATCAAGAGTGGCACATAAATCGATGCAGCTTCTCACAAAAGCTTGGCATGATTTCCAAGACATTTTTGCTGAGAGTATTCTGGACAGCAGTGGAATGTACCTTACAACAACTCCTTGGCATGATTTTCTAGACTGATTTGTGGTTGTTGTTGACTGTACAAGGCCGTACAGGCCATATAGCCAAGGCACATTGTTCAAGACAGCAGTTTGGCACTGTTTTCTAGATGGATATCTTGCTAGAGAGTAAGATAAGTCTATGCATTTCATGTTGATGTTAATGTTATTGTAAACTCTGATATTTTCCCTAGAGCTGAATAAGAAATTCTCTTTATGTTGTCATTCTTTTTCTGTGGACTCTTCAAGGGGCATAGCCCAGAATTATGGTGCCAAATGTGTGATTTTGTGTGTTGTTAAGAGTTATTTCTGTTGTTGTTTTATTTCAGATCTTAGTCTATTAGTGTTTCAGCTCATAAAGTACAGTTGTGTGGTTTGATGCTTGGTTGTTGAAGCTTTGTTGGAGACTGAAATCTGATTAAGTCTAAGTGTTAGTCTAAGATAAGATATATTTTCTACATAGTATCAGAGATAGGGATCTGAAGTTCAATGGACAGTTTGGCACTTGGACAACAGTGACTTGCTAGGGCTTTTGCTTGGAAGAAGGAGGAGAAAGAAAGGTTCTTTGTCAGTTGGACAAAGATGACTTCCAGTGTTAGGTACGAGTATAGGTTGGAGGGGATCTCCAACTACCTGTAGTGGAAGGTGAGAATCACAAGTGTTCTCAAGGAGAACAAGTTGTGGACGTTTGCGAATATCATCGTGCCAGTACCTACATCAGATCCCATTGCTCTAGATATCCATGAAGTGAAGGAAGTAAGGGTTCAAAGAATCATTTTGGATGGAGTCAGAGACCACCTTATTCCACATTTGGCTGAGAAGCAGACAACCAAGGACATGCCGGATGCACTGAAGAATTTGTATGAGGTAAAGAACGAGAACCGAAAAATGGCTCTCCAGGACAATCTCTATAGTACTAGGATGGCCAAGGGAGAGAGTGTGGCCTCCTACCTCACCAGAGTTGCATAGGTGAAGGATAAGTTAGCAGCTATCAAAGAAGTTATTCCAAACAAAGAGTTGGTGTGTATAGCCCTCAAAGGCTTCACCAAGGAGTGGAAGGCTTTCGTGAAGCGTGTGGTGGGGAGAGAGAAGCTCCCTGACTGGAGCAGATTGTGGGATGAATTTACACAAGAGGAGATCTGGGAGGGGTCTCAGGAGAAAGCAATGGATGGTTCAGATGAGAAGGACGTTGCTCTTGTGGGAAAGAGCAAGGAGAAGAAGAAGGACATGAGCAAAGTGAGATGTTTTGCATGTCACAAGATTGGCCACTATGCTAGTCAGTGTCTGAACAAGAAAAAGAAGAATCAAGAACCAGAGGTGTCAACATCAGCTGAGGTTGTTGAGTTTGCAGAGAAATTCGAGAAGAAATTTTCTTTGATGACTGGTCCCTTAGGCAGCGGTTGTCTAACGTTCGAGGACATTGAAGTGTGGTTCGTGGACAGTGGAGCTTCTCGACATATGACGGGAATGAGGTTAGTGTTCCTTAGCCTTTCAGAAACAGACTCAAACTGCTTTGTGGGTATTGGTACCGGCCCACAACTCACAGTGAAGGGGGTTGGAAGCATTAGATTCCAACTAGAGTCATGAGATTTTATGGAGGTTGTCAAGGTGTTGTATATTCCAGAGATGACAGTTAACTTGCTCTCAGTGTCAGCTCTAGAGGTGGATGGATTTGGAGTTGCATTCTATTGTGGTTGGGTATTGTTATATCTAGAGGGAGCTACTCCAGACATAGCAAAAATTGCTTGGTGTCAGGTATGAGAGATTGTACAAGTTGTTGGGACGACCTGTGGTTGGGTCCAGTGGATTTCTGGATTCAGATTCTGTGTCGGAAAGTGGGCAGGTTGCACAGGAGAGAGAGTTGTTACCAGGGACTCAGTCCTCTTCCAGGACTCTCATAGGACTCAACAGGCATGAGTCGACATAGATGGATGCTCAGGAGAGTGTGAAGTCTCCTAAGAGCATGTCTTCAGTTCATAGATCAGCAGAGGTAGCAACAGATGCTTCCAATGCAGTGGGAGCAGAGGTCTCTAGTTTAGAGGGAGCAACTACGGCAACAGATGGGATGATGGATTTGGAGACGGATTCTAGTGGTGGTACCAGAAGTACCTCCCTCGCTAAGAGGGAGTGTTAGATTTGGTAGCTCGGAGGTACTTCTACATTGGCAGCGCCCAGCATGCTGAAGTGACCGAGCACATTTCTCCCTAGTGACTTTATAATTTGTTTTTATAAAGTGACTTTATAACACGATTTTTTAAAGTTAAGTTGAGCTTTTATTTTTTAATGTGTCAAAAGTGACCTTATGAGGTTGTGGGTCACTTTAGTGACTTAAGTGACCTCAACGAATGATTAAGTCACGACCGTTGATCTCATGAGGGAAAGATTAGATCTTGACCGTCAATCTCATTGGAAAACCAAGGGTTAGGGAAATTACACTTTGAAAATGCATAAAGGCAGCATTAGTGGAGAAGGGGAGCGCACATCTTGAGGAGAGCTTGGAGGGAATGTGAAAAGTCACATTTTCCAAGAGAAGTTTCTGAGCTTGGAGGGAAAGAGCAGCAGCAAGGGAGGTTGGAACGCATCCCTAGGAGAGGGATTGGCACGCATCTCAAGAAGAAAGCTCAGCATTGTCCATACAGCTGCTACAGGAAGGGCCGTACAGCAAGAGTGTGGCACAAAAATCGATGCAGTCTTCTCATAGCAGCTTGGCATGATTTCCAAGACATTTTTGCTGAGAGTATTCTGGACAGCAGTGGACTGTACCTTACAGTACCTCCCTGGGATGATTTTCTAGACTGTTTTGTGGTTGTTGCTGACTGTACAGGGCTGTACAGGCCGTACAGCCAAGGCACATTGTTCGCAGTTTGGCACTGTTTTCTAGATGGATATCTTGCTGGAGAGTGAGATAAGTCTGTGTATTTCATGCTGATGTTAACGCTGTTGTAAATTCTGATATTTTCCCTAGAGCTGCATAAGAAATTTTTTCCTTAACCTGTCATTCTTTTTCTGTGGATTCTTCAAGGGGCATAGCCCAGAATTATGGTGCCAAATGTGTGATTTTGTCTGCTGTTAGGAGTTATTTCCGCTGCTATTTTATTTCAGATCTTAGTCTATTCGTGTTTCAGCTCATAAAGTACAGTTGTGTGGTTTGATGCTTGGCTGTTGAAGCTTTGTTGGAGACTGAAATCTGATTGAGTCTAAGTGTTAATCTGAGATAAGATATATTTTCTACAAATTAGGCACTCAACCTAAGGTTTAAAATTTAATTAAAATATCCTGAACCAATTAGGTGTGTTCACATTGCGAAAAGTGGAAATACGAGACTTGAGGGGTTAATATGGTAATAAACTTAAGGAATTATAGGCAAAATGCACCATGTGCCTTCTAGGAGTTGGAGCGAAGTGGAAAGTAAGTGTAAAAGTGACTTTTACCTAGGTAAAAGGTAAGAATGTGATGTAAATGTAGGAATGGAGTGGATTTCACCTAGGCAAAAGTGATAGTATGCTTGCAATAAACAAATTTCCTAGGTGAAACTATGGAAATGACATGGAACATGAATGAACTTAGGAAACACTAGGTAAGTGCATCACCATACTAGAGGACACTCATCAATTAATCATGCAACACAAGAAGAAAGTGACTAGAACATGACTAGGCAATCACCATGCTGTTGGTCCATGAAAAAAATAATGCACCACTGAAGCAACTTCCACCAATATTCCGACCTTTGGAAGGCTAAAATCATCACACCAACCTGCACAAAAACAAGTTTACCTCTCATGCCAATATGAGGGGTTACAACTCCCACTCTAGAAGAAATGTACATGATAGGGATTGATGCTAACCGACAGGAGCATATGTGTAGTACAGTCATATGTCTAAGCCTTGCGTACATTCAACATCTCTCATTTATTATTTGTATTATAAAGTTTAAGTCAAAGCAATATCTTAGTCTTTGGCATATTAGTAAGTGAATATCATTAAACCACAAAAGCATTACAAAAGTGGCTAAGATGCCACTTGAGACGAAGAGTTAAGTCTAACTGAGCTAGAGTATGTAGTCCTTTACAAGTTCAGTATCAACTTCTCAAAACTATTAATAAGAAAGACACCATTTTGAGCTTTCCTAAAGATTGTATAGGCAAACCAAAAAAGAGTTTAAAGGAAAACGAAAAGATAGATGGGATGGGAGGCAGAATATCGGTCATGAGTGTAGCGCCTTGCACACAGTGGAGAGAGAAGTGGATGCAACCCAATTACTGCTCTCCTCCCTTTGGCTGATAATCCTACGCATGTTAGTTGGTAAAGTTATTACAAGTTTGATTTTTTTCCAAGTCTAGAAGGGCTCAACTAGATGCATTAACCCACCGTATTGATATATAAATACAAGTCCCTCTTAGATCCTTTTAAGTCCCGTGTCATTTACTCCAATGAATGGAACGAAAGGCAATCGCAAAAGATCTGTTTTCTAAAGCTATGATCTGTTCTAAAATTGACATAAGATTTTTTGTTTGAGAATGAGTAATAATAGAGCAGGAGCAATTGCTTATTTACGATAGTAATAGTTATATGTTGTATTAAGAAGAGATTTAACCTTAGGGTTACTTGCCTTGTGAAGCTCGGTGCCTGCTAGGAGGGTATCCACCTCATCGGCAGTCCAAACTAAGGGAACGCACTCCTGGTGAGGTAGGAGGTGGAGGTAGGCATACCAGGGGGAGTGGGTGCCCTTACTCCTTTCGTACATGAGAGCTACAACCAGACCCAGGGTGCCCCCCTGCTCGGCCTCTTCTATCATATGACCGACCGCTGAAGTCCTGATGGTGAGACATGCCTTCTTGGGTATTGTAGCGATGATGTCTCCTTCCTTGAGGTCGCCGAGAGCCCTAACCCCAATGCCTGAAACACTTCCTTGGCCAATGCACAACTGCAGGGAATCGCTGTACTCTATCCCATTGTCCCTCATCCATCTCTTGAATGCTCTCACTCCCCTCCCTGTCATACTCAGCTCTCCTCTCAGATGGTTGGTGATGTGAGTTGTTTTTCTTGCTTTGGTGGCCTTTTCCAAGTGTCGCTCAAATGAAATGGAAATGACTTTGGTTGGAACTTAGCGGCTGTGGGAATCATACATGCCCATGCATACAAAGGCCTTAATGGCTGCCTCTCCAATGGACTTAAATACATTCAAAACCAGCCATGCCATTTTACGTCAAATCACATCAACCAACTTCTACAAGAAAACATAGCCTCTGTTTTGTTGAGGATTCCTTTCTAGGTCACGTTAATATAAGAAATAAAGAAAGAAAGTATGTTTAACGTCCACGAGGCTAAAAATAACCTATGGGACAGAATG
>ML802483.1:115009-169987 GCA_009831015.1 Picea engelmannii
GAAGAGCCTCTCTAACGTTTTTTTGAAGGTATTACAATTCTTTGGAGTCAAAAGAATTCTGCCATTTGGGGGATTTTGTTGAACACCCTGAGTTTTTGACCCTAATTGTTTCTTTTTGGTCCAAGAGAGACTTAAATAAATTGGTTTGTGATCTGATTTTAAGTCCCAAATTTGATCTCCAATCAGCACTTCCTCCATTTTCCCACACAAACTATGCAAGCAAATTGCATAATCTACTACACTTGCTCCATTGTGAGTATTGCAAGTGAAATTACCGAACTTTTCCCATCTAGTCAAACCATTACAAATGACTAAATCGAAAGCCCCACATAGCGTAAGCAATTGTTCTCCAAAAAGATTGCAGCCTTTATCCTCTGAAATTCGTTCCCACTGATGATTACTCTCTTCTGTAAGCCAAATAGGGTCACCGTCTTCTTTGCAACAAAGAATGCTAGCTTGTTCACCTGGAGAGGGATATCCCAACTAGGTAAGAAGCCCTCTAGAGTAAGGAGTTCATGAGTCTTACTTTTGCCTCTTCCATTCAAAGCTTGAAAGTTTTCAGTGAGTCAAGTGTGTGGGTTTGGCAATTCAAAGGCAAAAGTATTTAATAGATTACCTTTTTCTTACATATTTGATTTGATGCAGTTGATAAATACAATTTATTTGATAATAAGTAGACTTTCATAATGTTGAGCATCGCACTACATTGGCATTATGGTTCTTTCTATTTGATCATAAGTAGACTTTGATAATGTTGAGCTTCACACTACAATGGCCTTATGGTTCTTTCTTTTTCTTTTGCATCATTTCAAAATAGTTAGTGACTTTGAAGTCTTCTTGAAGTGCTAATGATAGATTTAAAATAGTTGGTGATTTTTTAGGTCTTCTTGAAGTGGTAATGATAGATTGTAGTGGCAACAAAAACGTATATGACTTCCTTGTTCATATTATGTTGGTTGGACACTTGTTTTGAATCTTCATTGTAAGTTATGAGCCATCTCTAGACATATATCTCTTTATTAACTACATTGAACGAGTTTAAATGGGAGTTTACTCACTAGAAAATTGTCTCCACGTTGCTTCATTTTGATGCATTGCTCTAAGTATTTAGGGATATGGATTTTTTAGGACTCGCTATGTGTCATGCCACTTAACCCCAATTAAGATATGCTCCAAGATTTGACAATACATCTATTACCCATGATGCTCCCCACCCTTTGAGTGTGGAGTATTTTAATTTTTTAAAAAGATTACCATGTGTTGGACACTAACTGCCCAACCCTTGATTATATCTTAGATAGCTCATACAACATAATAACAACAAATATAATAAATAAGCATCACCATTGTTTATTCATCATAATAGCAATAATAATTTTACAAACACATTAATCATCATTATTATTAAGCATGCCAAAGCCATGAGAATAGAGACCATTGATGTAACAGTAAACAAATCAAAAACATTACATGGATGCATTGATTTATAGTGGAAACCCTAGTACAAGGAGAAAAACCCACTCACAAAATATGTCTTCATTGTCACAACAGTACAATACAACATGTGACATATCCACCTAGGAAATCACTAAAAAGTACAAGCTTGTCCTTAACCATGATTTGTCCATATTGCTCACTACTTAGTCTTGAATCTGTCATTGGATGTCCATACATGTCCAATATGTGACCAAGACCCTTTTGTCTTGTAGACTCACTCAAACAAGTATCTTCCCCTTCCTCGAGTGTCCAAGGGTCCAAAACTCACAAAAGAGATTCACCCTCTAAATTGTAATACATGTACCACCACTAGGAAATGAACTTTTAGTGAATGCTTTTGTAGAGGTGAGTTCCTTGCTTACAAATGATTTTTAGTGAAGGCTTTATAGAGGTAGCGGGAAGAGATTTTTGTTAAAATTGGGTCTCAATGTGCTAATTTGAGATAGGCACACTAGTATGCTTAATACAATAGCATTGATGTTATGTGACCCATGTGCACTAGAAGAACAACAACCCAAAAATATAGTAGTGATCTGCTTTCGATGTGTGCTAGTTCGATCTGTGCACAATTACTTCATCATTGATGTGCATTAAAGGGGTAACAACCCAAAAAGGATATTAGTGCTCCACATTGGCCTTGATACATTGGTGCCACCCTTTGGTATATGCATGGATGTTCCATGGCCAATGTGCAATAGAGGGGAAACATCCCCACAAAGATATAAATATTCCACTATGGTCTCACTATCACTGTGACACACCCAACGACCTAGGTACCTCAAAATTTGCCATCTCGGGAAAAAAATGAATTTTGAATACCATTGATAATTCAAGAAACATGATATTAGCACATGCAATGATCAAGAAGCATGCTAAACTATAAAATAAATGTATAGCATGCCATGCATAGCATTAACAACAAACATGCACATTATAAACTCAACACATCTCGGAGATAATTAATACACAACGGAAATATGAAATACAAAGAAAGATAATTAATACACAATGGAAATATGAAATACAAAGAAAACACAAATAGCACTTATCTTTAAATAATCCATTCACCAATTGGTTTCAAACGTTAGATGCTCCACCCAACCATAAACGATGTTGTTCTAGCTCTCAACATCATGTCACCCCCAAGCCAGGGCTATGAATCCACAAGGATGGGTCATATGCCGACTCTAACACATACAGTCAGTTATCAAGCTCTCACAATTTTCCCAACCACACATCGATCCTAGTTTACCAGCTCTCTTTCCCCTTTCATCTTGCACAACCCCAAATAAATGAACCCCTTTCTCTGCACTATAGTCCCTCAAGTTGTTCCACTTCTTTTCCAGGGCTCCAAGGATTCCCAGTTGTAGACAGTTATTTCACAACTGCCATCATTCTCATTCACATAAGCATTAATTCCTTTCTAAAATAATCAATAGTTCCCTACAACCAACAAGCAATGGCTCTTTTCCTCTAGTAATTCATTTTTTCATGCCAACCCAAGAACAAGAATGAACAAGAATGAATGAGGAACAAGTTACAATGATTGAGGAACCCCCAAACAACCAAAAACGAAGTTTATATAATTACATGCAATAATGCACCACGTGGCCTCCCCAAGAAGCTAATGTAACCACTTTTCCCAACTAAAACCAAGATGGGTGAATAAAATATCATAAAAACACTCAGCTCCTTTAGCCCCCTCTCTCATGGAATCATAGACCCCTATCTTTGTCCATGTCTGTCTTGCATCCAACGATGTATTATTATTATTATTATTCAAAGTATTACATTTCCAGTCTCTAGCCTTTTCAACTTTACAAGCACTATGGCCTTTCATCAAATATACAAAAATACATTATTAATCTAGGGACTCAAAACCGGGGTATTACATTCCCCTCCCCCTTATTTTGGCATTGTCCTCAATGCACATACAAAAGAGAAATCAAAATTTCAAAAGTCTTCAAAAGGTTGTGGGTACTCTTCCCACATGGCAGCCTCATGCTCCCAAGTAGCATCTTCAAGACCGTAATAGGTCCATTGAACCTTTACCAATCCTATTGGTCAATTCCATAGCACTTTGACCTTCTTGTCCAATTTGTGCACTGGTTGGACCTGAAAGTCTTCTATTTTGGCTCCACCTAAATCAAATTTCAATCAATAACATGGTTAGGATCATGCACATACTTTTTCAACAAAGAGACGTGAAATACATTACGCACATTCATGGAAGTATGCAATGCAATAATGTATGCAAATGGCCCTATTTTGTCTAATATCTCAAATGGACCATAGAATATGGCTGCTAGCTTTGGACAACTACCCAACTTCAATGAGCTCTTCTCATGTTCTCCCACTTTAAATTCTCTAGTTGTCATGTTCTTATTTGCATAACTCTTATGGTTGTCTTGTGTTGCCTTCAAATTCTGTTTAATTTTAACCATTGGGTCTTCCATATTGTAACATACCCAACCATCCACAGGCCGGGCACGCTAACTTCAAGCCCGACTTCTGAACTAATTTCAAATTCTAGTAATTTTTTAATGAATAAAGATGCATGAAATATTCACATGCATAGATTAATATTCATGTTACCACATAAAAGAAATGAACCATATGTCGTGCACAACAATAACCACCAAGCATGCATATTACATATACAAATTTCATAGATAAATAAATACACAACGGAAATAACATATATAGGTAAATGAAACCATGATAGAGAGCACTTATCTCTAATGATACGAATCACCAACTAGTTGCAGACCAAGGACGTTCCACCCAAACGTAGACATTGTTGTTCCAAGTCTCAACAACAATGTCACCCCCGAGCTAGGGCTATGAATCCACAAGGATGGTTCCAGAGTGTCACTCAGCTTCCCAAACCAATCAACACTCAAACTCTCACAGGCTTCTCAGCACACACAACAATCCAAAGTACACCATCTCTCTTCTACCCAACTTGCACAACCCAAGAGAATGGACCCCCTTCTCTGCCATGCAGCCCCTCAGGCTGTCCACCTCCTTACGGGGCTTCAGTGCTTCTGGTCAAGAATCTCCATGTTGGGACTCTTAGGATTCGCAGTTGTGGGCAAAACTTAACACATGCCAATGCATCTCAGACATGCAGGCATTAATTCATGGTTGGAATACACTAGCAATCATTACTGCCAACCAAACCATGGCTCCTCTCCATAATTCATTTTTCCTTCCCAAGCCAAAACCTGAAGGGAGAATGAAGAGTGGGTGCAAGAGTGAATGAAGACGAAAACCCCCAAACAACCCACAAGATGGGTTTATATCTTTACTTGCAAATCAAGAACCACGTGGCCTTCCCCAAGAAGCTCATGTAACCACTCCTCTCCATTAAACAATTATGGTAAATAAAAATATAAAATAAACACTTAGCCCCTCAAGCCCCCTCTCTCTTGTGGAATCATAGTCCCCCATATCTCTTGTCCTTGTCCTTCTAGCAGCAAGTGATGTATTTATTATTAATAATGATCAAAACATTACATTTCCTAGGCACAACGACCTCTTTTAACTGTTTGGGCACTCTGATATTTCATAGATTAACAAAATACATTATTCAATACATGGCTAAAAAACCCAGGGTATTACATCCCCTCCCCCTTATTTTGGCATTGTCCTTAGTGCATATACAAAACAGAAAACAACATTTCAAAATTTATTCAGAAAGTTGCGGGTACTCTACCCACATGGCATCTTCATGCTCCCAAGCAGCATCTTCATGACAGTAGCAGATCCACTGGACTTTTACCAACTCTATAAGTCGATTCCGGAGCATTTTGACTTTTCTGTCCAATATTCACATTGGTTGGATTTGAAAGTATCCCTCTGTCTCTACCTGAATCAGATGCCAATGTATAACATGGTTAGGATCATGTACACATTTTTTTAGCAAAGAGACATGCAATACATTATGCACATTCATGGAAGCAGGCAATGCAATCATGTATGCAATTGGCCCTTTTATGTCCAATATCTCAAATGGACCACAGAATCTGGTTGCTAGCTTTGTACAACTACCCAACTTCAAAGAGCTCTTCTTGGGCTTCACTTTTAAAAGCACATGCTCCCCCACTTTAAATTCTCTAGTTGTCTTGTTCTTATCTGCATAAATTATTTGTCTATCTTGAGCTACCTTTAAATTCTACTTAATTATAGCCATCCGATCTTCCATGTCCTTGAGCAATTCTGGCCCAAGTACCACTCTATCTGTTGGGTTGTCCCAACTCACTGGAGTATTGCATTTCCTACCATACAAAGCTTCAAATGGGATGATTTTCAATGAAGCTTGATACCCGTTATTATAGGAAAACTCAACCAAGTGCAAGTAATCTTCCCACTTAGATGACATATCCATCACATACATTCTCAACATGTCTTCAATTACTTGGTTGACTCTCTCTGTCTGCCCATCTGACTGTGGATTGTATGTCATGATAAAGTTCATATTTGTACCAAATCCTTTAAACAATCCCCTCCAAAAATTTGAAGTAAACTTTGTGTCTCTGCCTGAGACAATTTCCCTAGGTATCCCATGCAACCTAGCAATCTTCCTCATGTAAATTTCTGCAATATTAGTTGTTGTATGAGTCATTTTTACAGGAACAAAATGAGCAGACTTGGTCAATTTATCAACCACTACCATGATTGAATCATGTTGTCTTGTTGTCCTAAGAAATTTAGTTATAAAATCAATGGTTACCACTTCCCATTTCTTCTCTGGAATTGGCAATGGTTGTAGCAAACCCGTTGGGTGCCTATGCTCAACCTTCACTCTTTGACATTCCATACATTTGGAAATGTAATCAACAACATCTTTTTTCATTCCTAGCCAAAAGAATTGGCTTCTTACTACTGTAATTGTTTTCCGGTAACTGGGATGTCCGGCATATGGAACATTATGCATTTATTTTAATACCAAATTCCTAAGTTCTTCGGAACTAGGAACATAAATTCTATTTTTATGCATAAGTAATCCATCTTCCTTCATCTCATATTCTTTAATTTTTTGTTGTAAGCTTTCCTTTACTTGTAGGTAATGTTGATCCATAACAACAACATCTAAAATTATGTTCTTTAAATCTGACTAATGCATACTAACAGTTGTAGCATGCATGAGATGTGCTCTTCTACTAGTGCATCAACAACTTTATTTTCTTTTCCTTTGATATGCTTGATGTCAAAATCGTATTCACTTAAAAATTCCAGCCATCTCGTCTGCTTGGCATTTAAAGTTGGTTGTTCAAAAAGATATTTCAGACCACCGTGGTCTGTTCTTAATTCAAATTTCTTCCCCATGAGATAATGCCTCCACATCTTCAAAGCGTGAACAATGGTAGCAAGTTTCAAGTCATGGGTGGCATAGTTCCTCTCATGCTCTTTAAGATTTTTGGACTCATAACCAATGACATGTCCATTTTGAGGGAGGACTCCACCAAGTCCTTCCTTGCATGCATCTGTACATACCACAAAACTTTCATTTGGGTCAGCGATATTTAAAATAGGAGCACAAGTAAGTAATTATTTCAACAGATTAAAGTTTTCTTCACACTCTACTGTCCATTCAAATTTAATTCCCTTCCTTTGCAAAGAAGTGATGGGATGAGCGATCTTAGAGAACCTTGCTATAAATATTCTGTAGTAACCAACTAACCCCATAAAAGATTTGACTTTTGAAACATTCTTGGGTGATGGCCATCCTCTAATGGCTTCAATCTTCTCTTGATCCATTGTTATACCTTGTTTTGAAACAATGTTGTCAGACAGTTGGCTTAGGTTGATGGACAGTTGGTATGGATTTTTGGTTGTATTTGATGTCAACCATTGGAGAGTGATATTGTAGATTGATTTCAACCCTTAGTGATTGATGTCAACCCTTGGAGAAAGTTCGGTAGCAAATTCCGGTAGCACAAAGGTTTGGGTAATGGAACCAAGTTTGTTTGATGTATAATGGTATGAGTTTTAATATATCTGAAGGTAAGACTATTCTATATGGGTAGTATATGTCATGCCATTTCCGGTGGCATGTGGAACGTCACATAACCCCTCACGGTTAGAGAGTTATGGCCATGTGAATTTGGAGAACCCGGGTTTGGGTAATGGACCCAAGTTTTATTGATGGATAATGGTATGAGTTTTAATATATTTGCAGGTAAGACTATTCTAGATGGATAGTACATGTCATTCTATTTTCAGTGGCATGTGGAACGTCACATAACTCCTCACAGCTAGAGAGTTATGGCCATGTGAAGTTGGAGAACCCTCATGAGTCATCTAGAAGCCCCAAAAGGTCAAAGTGGTTTAAAAGATTTTAGAAGGTAAATAATAAACTGAAGTGATGAGTGTACTATAAGTCAAAGTGAATACAAAAGAAATTATTTAAATAATAAAGTTAATGGAGAAATTAATAAGTTGACAAGTGGTTAGAAGTGGGTTAGCCCTAAAATAAGGAAAGTGGGTTAAGATGGTTAAAAGGTAACCCCTTGAGGAAGCTACATGAAAGTATAAATAAGAGACAATACTCTCTCATTTTAATCACACTTGAGCATATCAAATATCTACAGGTGATTGAGGTAACCAAAGGATATCGAAGCTGAATTTCAGAGGGAAGGTGAAGTAAAGAAGGTCGAAATTCAAGGGAGGATAAATGTTTTTGATGTTGATTTGTAAGGTATGTTATTTACAGGTCATATCACCATTTTCGAAATAATTTTTTTTCTAGAATGATTCAGACCATGAAATTGGGAGGCCATTGAGGAAACATATCCAAGTAGTTGTGGTACAATTTCAGCTTGTGGGTCATTGTATTTTTGGAGTTACACTCTGTGGAAAATAGGGTTTGTGGCTAGTCTCAAAACTAGTCTAAAACAAGTGTTCCAGGTAAAAACATCATAACTTCTTCAAAACAGATCCAAATTCAGTAAGACAAAATGTGTTGGTTAGAGTACAGTATTTAGTATTTTGTGTACAATTTTCATATCCATACAACAAATATTTTGTGCGGGGCATGCTTACAAGTTCACTCTCTAGAATAAGCCAAAATTCAATAAGGTATGCCATTTTTGCTATAACTCATTTTCTGAGAGGCTCCAAGTAGAGGAATCTGGAGGAATTGCATAAAAGACACTGAAGAACATTGTGTACCATTTTCAGATCTTTATTCATTACAGGTACATAGTTATGATTATTGCAAGTTAGGGTTTTTGACTAATCCAAAATTACTCATGTGAGACTAAAGTAAAGTTTGATGAAAATGCTAGTCTCTTGTTGTAAAAGTTAAGGAAGGTTTGCAGGTATGTGATCATATACACCAGGTATATTATAGAATTACAAATCAGATTTGGATGATGAAATTGATGAGGGCTTTTGGTTGAGGTACATGTTGGGTACATGGTTGAGACAAGTAGTTGATGAGTTGGCACATACATGAGGTGTATAGTTGATGATGTTGGTACTTCTTGATGAGTCATAGTTTATGTGTATTTGATACATGATTGGTACATATTTGGTGCATGGTTGATGCACTCGTTGATGGTACAGGTTGAGGTACAAGTTGATTACAAGTTGTTTGGACAGGTTATTGTGACAGGTTATTTGTACAAGTTTGGTGCATGGTTGATGCACTTGTTTATGGTACAAGTTGATTACATGTTGTTTGGTTTAGGTTGAAGCATGGTTGATGCACTTGTTTATGGTACAATTTGATTACAGGTTGAAGTACGGGTTGATGCATGGTTCAAGTTATTGGTATAGGTTGTTTGGTGCAGGTTGATTGGTACAGGTTTACAACAGTCTCACAATGATAGTGTGGCAGTGGTTCCATCATTCTACTTATATGTCAAGGCGGTTGGATAGGGCAAGGACAGGTGGTTGTAGCCACCTTCTGGTTGTAGCTGGAGAACATAGGGGGTTTGAGTCTCCTTCTAGTTGTAGCCAGAGAATTGGGGAGTTGGAGCTTCTTTCAGGTTGTAGCCTGAGAAACTAGGGGGTTGGAGCCTCCTTCTGGTTGTAGCCAGAGAATTGGGGAGTTGGAGCTTCCCTCGGGTTGTATCCTGAGAAATTAGGGGGTTGGAGCCTCCTTCCRGTTGCAGCTAGAAAACAAAGGAAGTTGGTGCTTCCAATGAATGTAATTCTTAAATACATATAAGAAAAAACATTCTATGGTTTTCTCCCGCTTTGGGTTTCCACGTAAAAACACTGGTGTACTGTGTATGTGTATGMTTACTCATTTGTTCATTGTTGATTTACTCTGCAACTATTGGATGATAATGCTACATTGATATAACACTTGCATATTGTGGTTAAAAAGGATTGAATTGTTCTATTACTGATTCACCCCCCCTCTCAGTAATCCAACAATCTTAGAGAACTTAATTCCCTTATTTTGCAAAGAAGTGATGGGAAGAACAATCTTAGAGAACCTTGCTATAAATCATTTATTGTAACCAGCTAACCCCATAAAATATTTGACTTCCGAAACATTCCTAGGTGATGTCCATCCTCTAATGGCTTCAATCTTCTCTGGATCCACTGTTATACCTTGTTTTGAAACAATGTGTCCCAAGTAATGGATATGTTCTTAGTAAAAATAACACTTACTGAGCTTGGCATACAACTGATGTTCCCTCAACACTTGCAATACCAATCTTAGGTGATGTTCATGTTCTTCCTCCGACTTAGAATAGACAGGTATGTCATCCAGGAATACTATGACAAACTTATCCAAATAATTTCCGAGTATGCCATTTGTTAAGCGCATAAAGATAGTTTGTGCATTGGATAGTCCAAAACAAATTCATAATGCCCATACTTGGTTCTAAATGTTGTCTTATGGATGTATTCTTCCTTGATTTTTACCTGATGGTATCCTGATCTAAAGTCTATCTTTGAAAATATCTTTGCCCCTCTTAGTTGGTCAAAGAGGTCATCCGTTTTGGGTAGAGGGTACTTGTTCTTTATAGTGGATTTATTAATCTATCGAAAGTCAATACACAGCCTCAAAGTTCCATCCTTCTTTTTGACAAAGAGTATTGGTGCTCCCCAAGGTGAAACACTTGGACGCATGTACCCTTTCTTCAACAATTCTTCGAACTGCATTTGTAATTTTTTTAATTCTGGTGTACTCATTCTGTAAAGTGTTTTTGATACTGAGGCAGCTCCCGTCACTAAATCAATAGAGAAATCTATCTCCCTCTTTGGTGGCAACCTTGGTATTCCTTGGAATACATCTTCAAAGTCTTGTAGTACCGGAAATTCTTCAAAGCTTGGCCCTTTTGTCCTTTCTGGACCCTCCACATGGGTTGCATACAATTGACATCCTTTTCTGAAACATCTCTTTAGTTGTAAGGATGAAATCTCCCTTATAGAGATGGGTCTTGGAACTCCTTTCACAATGCTATGTTTTCCTTCTTCATCAAGACATGTAAATGTCTTGTTATGACAATCTAGGACAACATGATGCTTGTCCAACCAATCCATTCCAATTAGAATATCATAAGACCCCAATGATATAATATTTAGATCAACATTAGTATTCACACCATTAAGACTTTTGGAACAACCTCTGACCATATCATGGATTCTCCTTTTGGTTCCAGTGGCTAGCTGAACCAAAATTGATTTTCCAAGGTTAATTTTCTCCAAATGTAATCTATCCACTATTTCAAGATCAATGTAACAATGACTTGCTCCCGAATCAGCTAAAATAACAACAGGTTGATTAATGATCTTACCTTCCACCTCAATCATATTGGATTGGTATTCTGCTTGTCGATCATCTAAGGCTACATATATTCTTCCCATGTCTTCTACTGTTGTAGCCTCTTGGATGTTGTGCATGGTCTTCACTTTATCCTTTATGTGAGGGAAATCCTTGTACATGTGATCTTATTTGCATCACCAACATTGGATTGGTAGTCTTCCCCTTTTTTCTCAAGGAGTATTCTCTCTTGGATTCATCCTTAGCATACTAGTCTTGACGATTTCTATTAGGGTCGTTTATGTTGAAAGGAGGTTTGAATCCCTTCCTCCTCTAATCAAACTTCTCCTTCTTCTTATCCTTCCAATATTTCTGCATGGATTCTCTGCCCTTGCCTTTCTCATACATGTATTTATCCTTCTTGATGGTCTCATTCAAGGTCGCAGGTTCATTATAATGAATCTTCTCTTTATAAAATAATTGTAATCCACTTAAAAACCTCTATATTTTCACCTTCTCATCTTTTATAAACCCCACATACTTTAGAAGCCCCACAAACTTTTTTCATACTCTGTCGTGGTCATGCTTCCCAGCCCGAGTTCAAAGAAATCCTGCATTTTTTTGTCATAGAAGTGCTCTGAAAGGTACTCCTTCTGAAAATACTTCTTGAACTACTTCCAAGTGATCCTACTCTCATTAATGTGTTCAACTTGCTTCAGTTGATCCCACTACATTGTATCTTTCCCATGTAAATGATATGTGAAAATTATGGCTTCTAGGTTTGATGAGTAGTTATGCAATTGAAAATACCTCCTAAGTCCAAGCAACCATGTCTCATCATCATCTTACCTTTCTCTTTCACCATTAAAGGATGGTGGTTTAAGCTTCCTCAACACTCCTTACAAACTGTCCAATTCATGTCTTCTTCTTTGGTGCCTAACAAGAGACACCTTTGGACTACTTATGGAATCTTCAGATGCATAAAATTTTCTTGTTGAGTAGGGAGGTGAGTGATGTATATGAGTTATGCTAGCACTTCTTGAATAACCGACTCTTATGCGATTATCTCTTCTTTCATGACACCTGCCTTCTTCCTCCTGATTTGAGTTTGATCCTTTTTTTGTTTGCCTATGCAACTGATTTAAGCTTTGCATCACTTGAGCATTTATCTGATTTTGTTCTCTCATCAGTCTCTCATTGTCTTTTTTGTAACTCCGCACTTCTATTTTCAGGCTTCTCATAGTCTCTATCAATGTTTCTTGCTCCCCTCTGCCCTTGTGTCCATTGGGTTCTGTCTCTGCATTACCAACACTGATATTTTGACCCTTGGCCTCTTTCTCATGGGTATAAGCTCCCTCTCCTTCTTCCATTTCTTGAATATGCGTTCTTAAACTGAACTGATATGTTTATACCCCCTAATTCTGCAAAAAGTGTAAGTAACCATTTTGTTAAGGTTATGCATATTATAAACAAAATTTTACCAAACAATGCTACAGGTCCTTTTTCTTCTCAATTCATGAAGAAAATATATCATTCTTCATATTATAACAATTCCATGTTATTTTCCTCTAAATCATCTGTCCCAATGACTGTAATCTTGCCCCAATTCGATATCTGAGCCGAAAGTTACAGCTTCCCGAAAAATCACTTTCAACCCCTTTTCTTTTGTTTTGCAACAGGATCTTGTCGAAAAAAATTCCACATCTCCTTTAGCTGATACAAAATTCAAATTTTGCATAGGCGCTTCCTTCAAACCACTTTCCATTTGACCACGCCTAGAAACCACAGGCTTATTCACTCTTTAGCGCCTCTCTTTATGTTCTTCTACACAAGATTTTTTTCAAACACCATGTCCAAGGGCTTGGTTACTTCCAGGCCCTTTTTACCTTATCATGAGATCGATGTTGGGACCAAGTCCTCCGGACTTCGGCCTTCGTCCTTCGACTATTCTCCCTTTCCAATCTTCTGATTTCTCCTGGAGTTACACTTCGTCGAACCTTTCAATAACTCCACTAGCAGACTGGACGATCGAGATTTAATCTCTCGTGAATGGACGGTCCCACCCTATCTGGAGGCTTCAACGAGATCAACAGTCGCGACTTAATCAGGTTCTGGTATGGACAACCCTTAGCTAGTTTAGGACTTCGACGCTCCGGGACTTTCCCACTCTCGAGTCATTCCACTTCCCTGGAGTGAAAATCGCCAAAGTACTTACCTTATCCTTCCACTATTTAATCGGACGATTATGACTTAATCAAGCGTTGGGATGGACATTCCTTAGAAAATTCGGTACTTAGATGCTCCAGGACTCTGGGACTTTTCCACTCCCGAGTCGTTCCACTTCCCTGGAGTGATAACTGTCAAAGTGCTTACGCCATCCTCCTATTGCTTGATCCAATGGCTGAGAAAGGTCCTGAAGGAATCTAAGATCCACAGTTTGCGTGCATTTGCGACTTCGATCTTCGACACTTTTCACTAGTAGAGACCTTGAACACCCCCAGAGGCCATACTCTTGGAGATGACATGGCATGTTGATGTTACCTATGGTGACATGGACCCTTGGCATGTGTTCCACATGTCACTAAAAAATGAACAGGTTGGGGTCAAAAGATACTGAATATGGGTGACACATGTCCCACACGCCACCCCTGCCACGTGGCCTATGACACATCATCCATCAAATGGAAGATCCACATTCTCTGCTCTAGATCTGACGGTCTACGTGATTTTACGGACTGTGGATTTACACTTCGCAGTTTTAACACTTCGGGGCTTCATCACTTCGGGGCTTTGATCTGTAACATACCCAATAATCGCCAAAGTGGGGAAGTTACGAAGTCCAAAAACTTCACTAAACTTCCACCATTTCTAGATCTGACAGTTAGCATTTCTCCCAAAGTCCTTCCCTCGATATAAGGCTCAACAAGAATTCAAGACTTCGGTGCTCCGGGACTCTGGCTTATAGCATTCCTAAAAATTTAAATTCTTCCGAAGTGGTCAGTGTCGGATGACCACGATCAATGGCAGAGATTTCCCCTGAGCCTCTTATCAGATCGTACAATCGACGAGATTTCACGACTTTGGACTTCGGCATTTAAATCTTCTCCCTGCCTACCACAATCGTCGAAGCGATGAAGTTCCAGAGTCTTTCATCTCCTGCTTGGCTTTGATCGATGTTTGACGATCGACAAGCTCGATTTGACAGTTGTGACTTAATCTCTCCCAGCCTCTGGTTTCACCTTTATCTGATGATCCTCGTTCACCTTCCTTCTGATCTAACGATCTGTAACTCCTTAATTCCATGGTGGTGATCACTCTCGACTTCAAAAGGGAATGGTCACGATTCTACGATCCTTTACAAAGGATCTCTATCTGCACGACGCTCTAGCTTCTGCGTGATTTATGCAATGTTATCTCTCCTGAGCTTTAAGATTTCAAGGACATATTCAATCTTAACCATAATACCCTATCCACAGTTCCAACCCATACCAGTCTGGTGTTTCAACCTGAAGCTCTGATAGCAATATGTAACGTACCCAACCACCCACAGGCCAGGCATGCTAAGTTCAAGCCCGACTTCTGAACTAATTTCGAATTCTGGTAAATTTTTAATGAATAAAGATGCATGAAATATTCACATGCATAGATCAAGATTCATGCTACCACATAAAAGAAATGAACCATATGTCGTGCACAACAATAACCAACAAGCATGCATATTACAGATACAGATTTCATAGATAAATAAATACACAACAGAAATAACATATACAGGTAAATGAAACCATGATAGAGAGCACTTATCTCTAATGACATGAATCACCAACTGGATGCAGACCAGGGACATTCCACCCAACTGTAGACATTGTTGTTCCAAGTCTCAACAACAATGTCACCCCCGAGGAAAGGCTATGAATCCACAAGGATGGTTCCATAGTGTCACTTAGCTTCCCAAACCAGTCAACACTCAAGCTCTCACAGGCTTCTCAGCACACACAACAATCCAAAGTACACTAGCTTTCTTCTACCCAACCTGCACAACCCAAGAGAATGGACCCCCTTCTCTACCACACAGTCCCTCAGGTTGTCCAACTCCTTCCGGGGCTACAATGCTTCTGGTCAAGAATCTCCGTGTTGGGACTCTCAGGATTAGCAGATGTGGGAAAAAGTTAACACATGTCAATGCATCTCAGACATACATACATTAATTCATGGCCAAAATACACCAGCAGTCATTACTGCCAACCAAACCATGACTCCTCTCCACAATTCGTTTTTCCTTCCCAAGCTAAAACTTGAAGGGAGAATGAAGAGTGGGTGCAAGAGTGAATGAATATGAAAACCCCCAAACAACCCACAAGATGGGTTTATATCTTTACTTGCAAATCAAGAACCACATGGCCTTCCCCAAGAAGCTCATGTAACCACTCCTCTCCATTAAACAATTATGGTAAATAAAAATATAAAATAAACACTTAGCCCCTCAATCCCCCTCTCTTGTGGAATCATATCCCCCTATAACTCTTTTCCTTGTCCGTCTAGCAACCAGTGATGTATTTATTATTAATAATGATCAAAACATTACATTTCCTAGGCACACTGGCCTCTTTTAATTGTTTGGGCACTCTGGCATTTCATAGATTAACAAAATACATTATTTAATATGGGGCTCAAAATCGCGAGGTATTACACACATCCTTGAACAATTATGTTCCAAGTACCACTATGTTTGTTGGGTTATCCCAACTCACTAGAGTATTGCATTTTCTACCATACAAAGCTTCAAATGGGCTCATCTTCAATGAAGCTTGGTACCCATCATTGTAGGCAAACTCAACCAAATGAAAGTAATCTTCCCACTTAGATGGCTTATCAATCACATGCGTTCTCAACATGTCTTCAATCACTTGGTTGAGTCTCTATCTACCCATATGATTGTGGATAGTATGTTGTGCTAAAATTTAGATTTGTACCAAATCTCTTAAATAATCCTCTCCAAAATTTTGAAATAAACTTTGTATCTCTATCTAAAACAATTGCCTTATATATTCTATGAAACCTATCAATTTCTCTCATTTAAAATTTTGCAATATTAGTTGTTGTATGAGTCATCTTCACTGGAAAAAATGAGTAGCCTTTGTCAGTTTATCCACCACTACCATTATTGAATCACGTTGTCTTGTTGTCATGGACAATTTAGTAATAAAATCAATGGTTACTACTTCCCATTTCCTCTCTGGAATTGGCAATGGTTGTATCAAATCCGTTGGGTGCCTATGCTCAGCTTTCATTCTTTGACGTTTCATACATCTAGAAAAGTAATCAACAACATCATTCTTTATCCTTGGCCAAAATTATTGGCTTCTTATTGCTGCAATTATTTTCCGGTAACCGGGATGTCCGACATATGGAACATTATGCATTTATTTTAATACCAAATTCCTAAGTTCTCTGGAATTAGGAACATAATGGTTACTACTTCCCATTTCCTCTCTAGAATTGGCAATGGTTGTAGCAAATTTGTTGGATGTCTATGCTCAACTTTCACTCTTTGACATTCTATACATTTGGTAATGTAATTAGCAACATCCTTTTTCATCCATGGCCAAACGTATTGGCTTCTTATTGCCGCAATTATTTTCTGGTAACTGGGATGTCTGGCATATGGAATATTATGCATTTCTTTTAATACCAAATTCCTAAGTTCTCCAAAATCAGGAACATAAATTCTATTTTTATGTATAAATACTCCATCTTCCTTTATCTTGTACTCTTTAAATTTATGTTGTACATCTTCTTGTTGTAAACTTTCTTTTACCTGTAGGTAATGTTGGTCTGTAACAACAACATCTAAAATTATGCTCTTTGAATATGAACTGTGTATACTAATGGCTATAGCATGCATAATATGTACCCTTCTACCGAGTGCATCAACAACTTTCTTTTCTTTTCCTTTGATATGTTTGATGCCAAAGTCATACTCACTTAAAAATTCCAGCCATCTTGTTTGCATGACATTTAAAGTTGGTTGCTCAAAAATATATTTCCGACCACTATGGTCTATTCTTAATTCAAATTTCTTCCCCATGAGATAATGTCTCCATATCTTCAATACATGAATTATGACATCAAACTCCAAATCATGTGTGGCATAATTCATCTCATGTTCTTTAAGCTTTCTGGACTCATAACTAATGACATGTCCATTTTGAGTGAAGACTCCACCAAGTCCTTTGCATGCATCTATACATACCACAAAGTTCTCATTTGGGTCAACAATCCTCAAAATAGGTGCACTAGTAAGTAACTCTTTCAACAAATTAAAATTGTCTTCACACTATGTTAATCATTCAAACTTAATTCTCTTCTTTTGCAAAGAAGTGATGGGATGAGTAATTTTAGAGAATCCTGTTATAAATCTATTGTAATATCCGATTAATCCCATTAAATATCTAACTTCTGAAACATTCCTTGGTGTTGACCATTCTCTAATGGATTCAATCTTCTCTACATCCACTATTATGCCTTCCTTTGAAATAATGTGCCCCAAATAATGGATTTGATCTTGGTAAAAAGAGAACTTGCTTAGCTTGGCATAAAGATGATGTTCACTTAGCACTTGTAGCACCAATCTCAAATGATGTCCATGCTCTTCCCGGGGCTTAGAATAGATAAGTATATCATCTAAGAACACAATGACACATTTATCCAAATAATTTATGAATATGTCATTCATTAAGCACATAAAGATAGTTGGTGCATTGGTCAATCCAAAAGGCACCACAACAAATTCACAATGCCCATACCTGGTTCTAAAAGTTATCTTATTGATGTCTTCTTCCTTGATTCTCACCTGACGATATCCTGATCTCAAGTCTATCTTTGAAAATATCTTTGCTCCTCTTAGTTGATCAAAGAGGTCATCAATTATGGGTAGAGGGTATTTGTTCTTCATAGTGGTTTTATTCAACTAATTGAAGTCAATACATAACCTCAAGATTCGATTCTTTTTTTTACAAAGAGTATTGGTGTTCCCCAAGGTGAAAAACTTGGGTGTATGTAACCCTTTCTTCAACAATTCTTCCAGTTACATTTGTAGTTCTTTTAATTTGGTGTACACATTCTGTAAGGAGTTTTTGACACTGGGGCAACTCTTGGTACTAAATCGATAGAGAAATTTATATCCCTCTTTGGTGGCAATCCTGGTACTTCTTTAAAAACATTCGCAAACTCTTGTAATATTAAAAAATCTTCAAGACTTGGTCGTTTGGTCTTTTCTAGCTCCTCCACACGAGCCACATACAATTGACATTATTTCCCGAAACATCTCTCAGTTGTAAGGCTGAAATCACCCTTATAGAAATGGGTCTTGGAATTTCTTTTGCAATACTCAGTTTTCCTTCTTCATCAAGACATGTAAATGTCTTGTTATGACAAACTAGGACAACATGATTCCTATCCAACCAATCTATTCCAATTAGGATATCATAAGATCCCAATGCTACAATATTCATATCAACACTAGTATTCACTCCATTCATATTTATTGGACAACCTCTAATAGTTTCATTGATCCTTCTTTTGGTCCCAATGGCTAGCTAAACCAACCATGATTTTTCAAGCTTAATTTTCTTCAAATGAAATCTATCCACTATTTTAGGATCAATGTCACTATGGATTTCTTCTGAATTAATTAAAATAACAACAGGTTGATTTATGATCTTACCTTCCACCTCAATCATATGGGATTGGTGTTCTATTTGTCAATCTTCCAAGGCTACATATATTCTTGGAACATTTATGCCCTTGTCTTCCACTATAGTAGCCTCTTAGATGTTGTGTAATGTCCTCATTTTGTCTTCTCTATGAGGGAAATCCTTGTACATGTGATATTCTTTACATCCCCAACATTTGATTGGTAGTCTTCCCCTTTTTCCCAAAGAGTCTTCCTTCTTGGATTCATTCTTAGTAGGTTGATCTTGTTGATATGTATTAGAACTGTTTATGTTGAAAGGAGGTTTGAATCCCTTCCTTCTCTACTCAGATTTCTCCTTCTTCTTTTCCTTCCAAGATTTTTGCAAAGATTCTTTGCCTTTGCCTTGCTCACACAAGTACTTAACTTTCCTAATTGTCTCTGTCAAAGTTCCGGGTTCATCACATTGAATTTTCTCTTTATAGAAAGATGTAAGTCCACTCAGAAACCTTTGTATATTCACCTTTTCATCCTTGATAAACTCCACATACTTAACAATCCCAAGAAATTCTTTTCATATTCTCCCATGGTCATGCTCCCTAACCTAAGTTAAAAGAAATCTTGCATCTTCTTGTGATAGTAATGTTCTGAAAGATACTCCTATTGAAAATATTTCTTGAACTGCTTCCAAGTAATCCTACTCTCATTAATGTGCTCAACTTGCTTCAATTGATCCCACCACATAGTATCTTTTCCATGCAAATGGCATGTGGCAATTTGTAATGTCCCCATCCACCCCAAGCTGGGCCACGTCACACAACCTCAACTTATGTATCTCTGAGCCAACCAAACTGTAACATCCCCAACATACTACTGAGCAATGTTACTCTAAAATTTCATGGCACAGATTCTATTCTAACACAAGTCCGCGTATTATCACTTGAAGTAATGCACTCAGCCCAAACTTGAGTCGTGTCATACAATTTATACTAGTGGAAGAAACATGCTCCTTTTAACACAACCTTAAGCAACAAAAGTAACTCAAACAAATGCGCACTAGAGTGTTGATCCCACAACACAACCGTGTGCACAACCATCTTGGCATCATGCACCAATTTCGATTTTGTTGTGCATGAAGTCTATTTCCTTGAACACACACACGGAAATCCAGTCTCATGTGCATACAAGTTACTTTCTTATGCACCCAACCACCCAATCCTCTTTTGGAAGATTCATAACCACGATCATATGATTAACTTAACAAGCAAGGCTATCATCAACTAACATACTCATGCACAACTACAAATACATGCTATAAGTACCATACTTACATGAGCAAGTAACATTAAACAAAATAACAACAATTACTTATATGCGACAACATATAAGAATTAACCCATATCAAGCATAGACAAATATGCACATAGTAAACAAGACAAGCACATAAGAAACACTTATCTTTTATGAAAATCACCAACTGCACCATAAATTCGATGTTCCTCCCAGCCATAGACTCTATTACTCATAATATTTCAGCAACAGGTCACCCCCCGAGTTGGGGCTTAACTCCACCAAGGAAAAGGGTTCCTAGCGACAAACTAAGGTCTAATTATCAACATAATTGCTTAGTCCTAGGTGTCTGTTGCTGCAACTAGCCCATATTCCCTCATTCCCCACGCACCTGTCACACCCAAGGAAGTGTGCCCCTTCTCTGTTGAACAGTCCTTCGACTTCCCCACTTCCCTTCCCAGGGTTACCAACAACAGGTCGGATAAGAAGTCTCTGATTCTTATGACTAATTCTCAGCACACCAGGGAACAACTCTCAGCAAAACTCTCACCTGTAGAGTATACTCATGGGTTTTACAACCCACTTCTCAAAAACCAATCACTCACCCAGAGAGACTGATTACGGCTAGACAACCTGTCTCTTCGACAATAAAACTCTGATTACAACCCCACAACTCCTTACAAGCTTCTCTATGCAAATAAGGTAATAATCATAATTTTCATACAATCCGACCCCCTTCTGCTCACGAGAGCCTGAAACATGAATCCTCCATCCAATAATGGATAATAATGCAAATCTCTCCCAAAATACCCTAAGGCCAACAATATATATTGCATTCCTTCCACTTGACACTTGTCATCTTCAAAAGTAGTTTTAAGCCACTTGGTGACCTGTTCCCATCTCTCAGAAACTTAGGATAAATAATATATCTATAAGGTTACACTTTTTGAAAATATTATTAAAATATTCCCCCCTTTTCCCTTTTTCGGCGGAGTTGGTCCCCCATCTCTTTTCGTTTGAGTCTGTCTACGTGCAATGATGCAATGTTATATTAATAACAGAGTATAATTACATGGATAAGCACACTGACCTATCTGTGTCTCGGCTCACCAGTCTCATACTCACATAGGCTTTCCAAACTCAATACATATCCAGTCATATATATATATATACTTACCCAAGTGCGCACAATACAGTGAATGTGCGCACTTACCCAGGTGTGCGCACCCTATGTTTGATAACACTTCTCCACGCACTACTCAGATGCACACAACACCAAAACTAGGTGCCAACGACTCACCAGCCTAAATGTACATTTACACCAGCATAGACCTATCTTAAATTTGGTTCTACGAAGCGTCGAGAGGGATCAAATCTCTCGAGGTGAAAACCCTTCCTTTTGCACTCTAAAATGGGTAGAGGAAGGGTTTAATTAGGTTAGTTTAATTTAATTTGAATATATGTGTGTGTGTGTGTGTGTGTGTGTTTCATTTCCCAAAAAGTTAGAGCCGACATATACAATTTTCATTTACTCAATTTTTTAAATTATTATTTAAGAATGACATGTGTCATCTCCATGTTGAATTTAGGCACAAAATCACACATCAACCTAATACTGGGCTGTAGAATGCGCCTCTCGACGCAATTACAATTGATACCAACGACTCACCGTCATATATGTACAATTACAAAGGGTTTTAGATCATGGACATTACACAATTTTGGCTTCTAGGTTAGATGAGTAATTGTGCAACTGAAAATGCTTCATGATTCCAAACAACTAGGCTTCAACATCATCTTCTCTTTCTCTTTCACCATTAAAGGATGGTGGATTAAGTTTCATAATCTCTCCTTACAAACTATCAAACTGATATCTTCTTCTTTGATTCCCAACACAAGACACTTCCAGACTGCTCCTTGAATCTTCATATGCATAAAACTTCTTGGTTGAGTAAGGAGGTGATTAATTTTTATGAGTTCAACTAGCACTTCTTGAGTGATTGGGTCTTCTGTAGTTATCTCTTCTTTTATGATGTATGTATTCCTCCTCATGTCTTGATTCTGATCCATTCTTCACTTGCCTCTGCAACTGATTTAGGCTTTGCATCATATGAGCATTTATTTGATTATGCTCCTCTTATGCTATCACTATCTTCTCACTATCAACTCTATAACTGTGTACTTCCATTTCGATACTTCTTATAGTCTCTATCAATTCTGTTGATTCCAGTCTGCTCCTATGTCCATTAGATTTTGTTTCAGCATTACTCACACTAATATTTTGGTCTTTGGCTTCTCTCTCATGAGTATAGGCTCCCCGTGCATCCTCCATGTCTCTAATCTACAATCCTGAGTTTGAATTGTTCTTCTTATACTTCTAATTATGCAAAATGTGCAAGCAACCATTTTTGTTAGAATTATGCATATTATAGAAATTTTGTTAATTCATGCTATAGGTCCTTTTTCTACTCAATTCATGAAGAATTATATCATAATTCTCCAAATTCTAATAGTTCCAAGTTATTCTCCTCTAAATGAGATTTCCAATGACTATTCACGTGCCTCAATCTGATCTCTGAGCTTAAAGTTATGGCTTCCTAAAGAAGCCATTTTCACCCAATTTGTGCATTTTCTTCATTGGTGCAATTTTTACTAGAAAGCCAACTTATGTCAACTGCAGAAGAAAATCCATCAAGAACCAAGAATTTTTTTGTATCAATAACTAATAATACACATGATGATGAACAAATAAAAACCTTCATATTATAAATCTGTTTCTCTAGTAAAATTCTACAACAACATGGAATTTGCAATTTTGTCATTTTTACAAATTTTCCGGACTTATTTTAGCAGAATTGGCTATCTCCCAAATTGTACACTTCTTGAAAAACTTCACTACACCAAATTTTTATGTCTTAAAGAGTATATAAAATGTTGAGTAAACACAATTTTCCAATTTTGTAATCTAGGGTCACTTTTCCTCCTCTAAAAATGGCAAAAATCCCCAAAAGGTGGCCTGGAATAGTGGATTTTGGCTTGTTTCAGCATCCCCATTCCAAACCCCTTAGAGTGTATCCAATTCCTTCACTGGGTATTTTCATGTCTGCTTTTTGGACTCTCTCCAAAATTTTAAACTTAATATGGATTCCAGTCACTAAGTTGGACCCAGATCTTTAAAAACCAATGTTTTATACTTTTTAACAAATTTAAGCATAAATGGCCATTGGCCCTCATTGGCACTTTTGTAGTTCTCTTCACTACGGATAAAATATATAAATATTATCTCAATATGAGTTATTCTACTCTAGTTATGGCCCAAAATAATAAAATGGCTCTAGATTTGTTTTTGTTTTTTTGAAACATAGACAACTCTTTGCATATGTGGAAACTGCCAACATGGATGCTTATGTGGCACCTTAAGGGGATGCCATGTCACCCCTCCAAGCACTCTGGCCTGCCTCATCACCCTCCTTCCTTCCTCCTCTACCTTTACCTTTCTTCTTCTTTTATATATAAATAAAATAAAACATTATTAAATACGGGACCCCACCCGTATCGGTTGCCACATGGCACCCCCACAATGGCCCATGCCACCGGCGGGTCTCATACCCTCCTTTACTTCTAGTGCGACACCTGCCCGCACCCCAAATATACAATGGAGACTGATCATATTAATCAATAATCGAAGTTTATTTTTGAAGGTTTAAAGCACCCGGGGGTTAACAATGCTCAACCCTCTGAAACCACCATACCTCCGATGGGACACATGGCAATCCCACATTTAGTTCAAAGGCTTAAAACTTTTTCCAAAACCACTTACCCAAACCTTCGGTACCACCAATGGTATCGGTCTATCTCGCGACTTGTCACCCTGCCATGGTGGTCTGCCACCGTGGTAGTGCACGTCACCCGTCACATGGCCTCCATGTCATGATAACGTCATCATATGAAAAAATTCCCAAAATTTTCCAATATTCCAAAAAATATATAATTTCAAGAAATGGCGTTAAGGTGCCCAAGCACCTTTCGACTCGACCTCTATGAAAATAATAGTCTTACAGCCTGGAAATCGACCCATACAGCCGAAGATCTGCAACCGACACTCTGATACCAATTTGTGACACACCCATCGACTCGGGTACCTCAAAATTATCCATCTTGGGCAAACTTTGAATTTCTAATATCATTGATAATTCAAGAAACATTATACTAGCACACACAATAATCAAGAAGCATGCTAAATTATACAATAAATGAATAGCATGTCATGCACAACATTAACAATACACATGCACGTTATAAACTCAACACATCTTAGAGATAATTAATACACATCAGAAATACAAAATATAGAGAAAACACAAAGAACACTTATCTTTAAATAAATCATTCACCAACTAGCCTCAAACGTCGAACATTCCACCTAACCATAGAGATTGTTGTTCTAGCTCTCAACAACAGGTCACCCCCAAGCCAGAGCTATGAATCCACAAGGATGGGTCATAGGCTGACTCTAACACACACAACTACCTATCAAGCTCTCAAAGTTTTCCCAACCACACAACAATCCTAGTTTACCATCTCTCTTTCTCCTTTCAGCCTGCACAAGCCCAAAGAAATGAACCCCTTTCTCTACAATGCAGTCCCTCAGGTTGTTCCACTTCTTTTCCATGGACCCAGTGTTACTAGTAAGGAAATATCATAGTTGGAAACTGCAAGGATTCTCAATTGTAGACAGTTCTTTCACAACTGCCATCATTCTCATGCACAAAATCATCAATTCCTTCTTGGAATAATCAACAGTTCCTTACATCCAACAAGAAATGGATCTTTTCCTCTAGCAATTCGTTTTTCCATGCCAACCCAAGAACAAGAGTGAACAAGAATGAATGAGGAATGAGTAACAATGATTGATGAACCCCCTAACAACAAAAAATGAGGTTTATATAATTACATGCAATAATGCACCACATGGCCTCCCCAAGAAGCTCACGTAACAAATTTTCCCAAATAAAACCAAGATGGGTGAATAAAATACAATAAAAAGACTCAACCCCTTTAGCCCCCTCTCTCGTGGAATCATATCCCCCTATATCCATCCTTGTCCGTCTTGCAACCAATGATGCATTTTTATTATTAATATTCAAAGTATTACATTTCCAGGCTCTCCACCCTTTTCAACTTTACAAGCACTCTGACCTTTCATCAAATATACAAAAATACATCATTAATCCAGGGACTCAAAACCAGGGTATGACAAAAGTAATGTTTCACTTTGGTCAATGCACACCAATGCTCCATGACCAATGCGCACTAGAGGGGAAATAACCCAACAAAGGCATGTATGCTCCTCTTTGGTCGTAGTACACCAATGCTCCACTTTGGTATACGCACATTGGTGCTCCAAGACCAATCCACACCAAAGAGGCAACAACACAAAAAAATACACCATTTTTCTACTTCGGTCTTGGAACATTGATGCTACACTTTGGTCTTGGTGCATCAATGCTCCACTTTGGTCTAAGAACACTAGTGTTCTATCACCAATGCATAAAAAAAGGGTGATAACCTAAAAAATACATCAATGCTCCACTTTGGTCTTGGCACACTAGTGATCCACTTTAGTTTGGTTACATTGGTGCTCCATGGTCGATGTGCATCGAAGGGGAAATAACCCAAAAAATACATTGGTGTTCCTCTTTGGTCCTAGCACATCAAAGCTCCACTTTGGTATGAACACATCGATGTTCCATGATCGATGTGCACCAAAGGGGAAACAACCTGAAAAAGACATTGATGTTCCACTTTAGTATTGGTGCACCAATGCTCCAATTTGGTTTGGGCACATTTCTCCACTTTGGTCTTGACGCACTAGTGTTGTGGTGTGGTCTAGGTGCACTACAATGCATCAAATGACCCTGATTCTCATCCTCTTGTAGGTTCACGTGTTTTCCACGAGATGTACAATGCTCCACTTTGGTTGGGGTGCACTGGTTCTCCTAATATGTTGGTGCTCTAAACAACCATATGTATCTATTTTCACTTACTAAAAGGGGTGGGAAAATCTACATGATGATTCTTAAAGGATGGAAAAACTAGGGTTTGTTTGAATTCTACATTTTCTATGAAAGAAGAGGAAGATGAGATAGTGGTACCAAATGATGATAGACCAACAACCATGAATGGGAAATACCAAGACGATTCCAACAAGACAACCCTTCTCCCTCTTGATTGTTTCATTTCTCTCCATTGTGGATTTTATATATGTTATTTTTCCTCGTTTTTAAGGTTTTGAAAGTTTATCTATGGCATAGTTTCTCTTGCATGGCTAAGCATGCATTTCTAAAAACAATTGTCGGGAACATGACTTAATGGCCACTATTCTACTATTATTTTTGTGGCTTCCCATTTCTTGGGATTTGTGTGGCTTATTATTTCCTCAAAGGCATATTATTTCATGGCTCCAAGTAGAAATTTTTTCCATTCAAAAGCACAATATGAATAGGTAAAAACCCCTCCAAGAATTTTATAATTTACTTTATTTTTTGTTATTTTCCTTCTTTTTTCCTCTCAGTCATATTGTTGATTAATTGAATTTATTTCCTATATTAGTATTTTTATGGTTTATTGGTTTCAAATATATAGAAGATGTACATTAGAGGGGCAATGGCCCCAAAAATACATAAGTGCTCCACATTGGTGTGGATGCACAAGTTCTAAACTTTTATGTACGTGAATTAATGTTTCTTGGGATTTGTGTGGTTTATTATTTCCTCAAAGGCATATTATTTCATGGCTTCAAGTAGAAAAATTTTCCATTCAAAAGCACAATATGAATAGGTAAAAACCCCTCCAAGGATTTTATCATTTACTTTATTTTTTTGTTATTTTCCTTCGTTTTTTCCTCTCAGTCATATTGAGTCATATTGTCGATTAATTGAATTTATTTCCTATATTAGTATTTTATGGTTTATTGGTTTCAAATATATAAAAGATGTACATTAGAGGGGTAATGGCCCCAAAAATACATAAGTGCTCCACATTGGTGATGCACAAGTTATAAATTTTTATGTAGGTGAATTAATGCGCCATTTTGGTTTGGGCACACTAATGCTTCATTTTGGTCTATTGATGCTCCACTTTTCTTTAGGAGCATTGTCACTTTACTTTGGGTATCTTGCCTCTAACAATTAGTGGTTTTGGAGAGTTTCCATCAAACATTTTGCATGTAATGGATAAGTGGTTTTGTAATTAAAAGAGACTCTCATTAAGTAGTTTGAGTGGCTTCCCATTCACCATGGTTTTGTATTGGTGGTTTTACTACCCCTATTATAATATAAAACTCAACATTCAACATTAGTTTTTTTTTCCCATAGATAATTCTTATTATATTATCGAGGTGAAGCAAAGTACATTTTGTGAGTGCATAAGAGCATGAGGAATCACAACTATTGTCAAAAAATAGGTATTCGATATTTTTGGTGGAGAGATGCAGTAAATGGTAATTTACATACCCACTAAAAATGCCCAAGACCAAGATCATAATTTATGAGAAATCGACTATGCATTGGACCTGTAGCATGTTGGACAAAGGATCACAGTTATGAACTAAAGATGATCGATGGTGTTCTAGATTCAAACCATAAATATGTGTTCAAGAAGTATTGAGATTGTAACCACTATTATTTATGTGTTGATGCCATGTAACAACATTGGGCGCAACCTTGAACTTTGCAAGTTATGATTGATATCATATTCCAAAATCATAGGGTTCAGTTATAGTTTTTAACTCTAGTTATTTAATATACCACAATTCCCAAAAGCATGGATACAAGTCATAGGTTATATCATTACAAAGGTTCAATCAATGGATTTCAAGCATTCGTTGACTCATCATACTTGTTGCAAGAGGATCGGTGGTAGCATTAACAAAGAAAATAACATAGTATATGCGTTTAGTGCATATATGGACATATCACATGCCCTGAAAGGTGAATTGATGCAAGTTTTAAATGCCCACATATTTCATTCATTCATTACCGGGAATCAAGACCATGGCAATCTCTTGTTGTTAGCATTTTAACATCTAAAACCTGTGAGTTTCCTTTCAAGGTGCAGTGCATTTAAACTCTATAATGGACAAATGGTTATTTTTCCATAGATTTAGGGTTTTCATAAATATTTCAGTTTTGAAGTAGTTATTTTTCCACAGCTTTAGGGTTTTCATAAATATATACCATTGCTCTTGCATTTTGGGGGGATACAATATAGAAGATTGGGGATTTCATGAATAAAATCCAGAGCTCTTATGACTCTGTTTTGCAACTTCTGAAATGGCTATTATAAGTTTAATTACATTCTAATTTAAAGTTTAATATTGTTGTTGAAGATCCCTACATTCAACTTTCTAGAGGGGGGCCACTCTAGAGAGCATGAGTTGTGGATCGGTAGGATATTTGTATGTTTTTATTAGAGTACATGTTTGTTTAATTCCTGTAGCTTAACCTCTTTATGTAGTATGAGTTCTCTTTTACATTTATTTGTTAGTTCATGATCGAATGCAAACTGCAGACTTATGCATGCTGAGAAATGATCATAACAATAGTCAAACAAAGCATGGTAATGTTGTGAATTACCTTGAAGAGCCAACGACTAGTTGAATATCACAATCATTCATGTTAATATGCAGAAATCATGCTTAATAATTCAAGTGTGTTTACTTTTTTGCAAGTGTGGTGTGTTTACTTTTCCACAAGTGTGGTGTGTTTGATTTACCGCAATATCATTTCATTTCCTAGATAGCAATGCCATTTCCTTTTCATAGAAGCATGATAGGAAACCAGAGTAAATAGAGAACCTGGAGCTTGCACATACAGTGCACGACATCTCGTAAGTTTCTCTAGAACTCCGAGTTGATAAGTAAATGCACAATCTCTTTTATTGCTCTTTATAGGGTAATAAATTAGCCCGTCATTTTGGCACTGTTGGCAAGGAGATGTCAAAGGCACATAAAGTATTTGTTTGCATTATTTTTTAGGAAACACACATGGTACATGGATCAACAAAGAGGAACTATCGACTACCCTCTTTGTGGGGTCTAATACGTAGTGTGATGCATTTAAATTAGGTCATAAAGTTGCATGAATAGAGTTAAAAATCCATAAGAAAGATTTCATGGCACAGTAAGAGCCACTCAAAGCACTAACCATTTTTGCAGTAAATTTGGTAAAAGGAGGAGCTTCATGGGTAAACTCCAGATTCTAATTTGATTCACCACTTGAATTTAGAATAAGACACTATGTGGGCTCTCTATAGTTTCCATGGTGGTTATGTTAGGTTCTCATTCTCTTATGATCTAGAGTTACTATTTGGCCATTGAATGTGACACTCCATGGGATATCTGAAGTTTTGATCATGGTTATGTCAGGTTCTCATTCTATTCTACCAAAATATGTTATCACTGATGTGATCATTTCCATACTTTCCCTCATTTTGGACTGGCACTCAATATCTTTCCCAGTATTCACCCATGCCATGGAAAACAATTCCCTTTCAAAACCCAACCTTGGTACAAGGATGGCGAAAACCTCCATTTGAACACATACCCCAATGACCTTCACCTCAAAAACATGTCGAACCACCCTCAAATAATCCTCTACAAAAGACCTCCTTTACTTTTTTCTCAACCCACTCGTAACCCATCAATAAAGTAACTCAACCTAATTACAAAGCTAAGTTACCTATTTTTCATCAAATTAAAAGAAAAACAAGTTCTAGTAGTGAAAACCTGCTCTCGGGCGTTGCTAGACCTAGTGATGTTAGAAAACCACTCTCTGTATGGAATAACTTGGCTTAATTAACTCCAACTGTGAAAAACCTCTTTCAGGTGCAGTTGGAAAAACCTTGTCTGAAAACCAGTTTGATTGATGGGCAATGTTTGAAAAAAAAGAAGAGAAAAAAAAATATTTGTATGCTTCGCTAACAAGATTTCTGGAGTACTTACTTCTTAGTTGACATTTAGAATTCACTTTAGGATAGGATTACACAGGTTGCAAATTCATGCCACTTAAACAAAAAATCCTTAATCAATTTGGTGAACACTAAGGACTACAATTTCTTCACCATGCATACTGTCAATTTCGTAGTCTCACAAACTTAGTTTTCTGCTACAGAATCGGTGGAAACGATTTGATAATTCTCCTAGTGGTTTACAATGCTCCAATAATTCGTTTTAATCAACGAGAAGATTTTGCTCAAACTCTGTATTGGATCATGTAAGTTTTAAACTTTTGAAGTAAAGCAATGCATACAGATTCTAAGAAAAACTGAAATTAATCAATGGCTCACACATTTAGAACACAAAGATTTACACTGGAAACCCTTAACCAGGAGAAAGCAAGCCTTCCTTGGTGCTGCACCTCTCAACTTTTCATTCTATTAATTTCACCATTCAAAATAAAATATATACACAATAATTTAGGTATTTCGTAGATACCAAAACCCTAATCCCTTAATCCAGGATTAATTTAGAAAACCGCTAAAAATAGCAAAAACCACTAAAATAGAAAAACTGCTAAAATGCTAAACACAGTCATCAAATCTAATGCACCCCCCCACACACATGCAAAGAATATAATGCCTACCCAAAATTCTCCCACTTGTTGTTTTCTTTGCATACAGGGGGTCAGAAGTTTACATAGTCAACAATCCAGGGCAATAATGCCCATTGTTCCTCTACACCAGGAGAACTTCTTGAAGCTCACCAACTTTGTCAATGAATTTGCAACATTATTGAAAGTGTATACCTTCTCCAACAACACCTTCTTGTATTCAACCATGTCTCTCACAAAGTGATACTAAAAATCAATATGCTTTACCTTTGAATGATAAACTGGGTTCTTTGCTAGGAAGATTGCACTCTGACTGTCACAATATAACCTTACTTCTTCTTGTACCAACCCAATACCTGAACACAATCTATGTAACCATACTACTTCCTTGCATGCATGAGTGGCTGCCATGTATTCAAATTTTGTATTTGAGAGTGCCACTATAACCTGCCTTTTTTCTCATCCAACCGATTGCTCATCCAACTAGTTGCTTCTCCAAATAGCTTGAACACATACCCACTTGTATATCTTATATAATCTATATCTCCACCCCAGTATGCATCAACAAACCCATGTCTTTCCAACAATCTATCCAATCCTGGTCTTCCTTGGTAGCCCAATCCATAGCTAGAAGTGCCACACAAATACTTGAAAACCCTCTTTATTGTTGTCCAATGGTCCTTCCCTCGTTTTGACATATATCTGCTCAAAACGCCCACCACATGTGCAATTTCTAGTCTAGTACAAACCATTGCATACATCAAACTGCCAACCACACTATCATATGCAACATGGTACATGATCTCTTCCTCTTCTCGTGTCCTTGGAAACTGATCTGCAGATAACATTACACCTACATGAATATGAACCTTAACCGGTTTACTTTCCTGCATATTAAACCTCTACAATATTGTCTCAACATATTCTCTCTGATTCAACAAAAGTTTCTTGTTTGCACGATCTCTTTTAATCTCTATTCCTAGAATGAAGTTAGCAACACCAAGATCCTTCATGTCAAATTTGGAGGATACCTAGGATTTTGTTACGAAATATTTCCCCTGCGGACAGGTGAAATCTCCCTTGGATTATTAGACCTCTGTTACCAAGACATAAAAGTACAAATGGTTGCAATATTCCTTTCAGATCTAACTTAGCTAGTTAAATAGGGTGAAGAGAAGTGTGGCATACCTTATCCCGATGATTGTCCTTGATGCTCCAAATCTTGAGCTTGATTCCTAAGCTCCTTGATCCTGCAATGAACAACAAATGTACCTTTATTCCACTCTATATAACTAACTAAACAAATCTACCTATGAAGATTGAATGACAATAGACAAGTAGATGCAAAAGTACACATAATTGAAGGAAATAGCCCAAGTATATTAATTTGAGAACCAAAATAAAATACTTACAATCCGAGTTTGAATATGTAACAACTCCTTTAGGTCCTCCTCATCCAACCCTTTGCATGAGAAATATAAGATCAAAATAATGATGCTATTACTGATTTCTTCATCCTTCTTCCCCATGGAAAATATTTCAATTTATAGTCATGACAAGTACAACTACCATGAGAAAATGAAGGATATGGATGAGGAGAGAGATCCTTGAGGTTTGGATCAGATCCTAGGGTGAAGCCCAAGCATGAGGGTTGAACATAACTAAGCCAATATGAGAGAGATGGCCCATTGAATTTGGTGGAGAAGATCCCCCTTTTCCCTCAACAAGAATGGTGCTCCCCCATAGTCAGAGACATGGCACCATCCTAGGAATGACGCTCCCCTAACATGGTAGAGGGGGTGCCATGGCACTCCCCCAGTATTGCCAAGGGGGCACCACCCTTCATAAATGCTAAAAAATTAGTTGAATTTTCCAAGGAAGAGATGTGTATCGAATGTCAATGATGGGGCTTTCCTCTCTAACATGATTTGGAGGATGTGACAAATGTTTCTAAGGTGTCTATTGAGTTGTGACACTTACAAAAAGTGCATGAAGAATATTATGACACTTGCGATGGTTGAGTTGCGACACTTACGATACTTGTGACACTTAGAATGTGACGTTTGTGCCACATGCAACACTCAAAACATGACGTTTGCGCCACGTGCAACACTTGCGACACTTTATATGCAAGTGTGGAATTTTTATGTGTAACATATTTCCCCCCAAAGTGTGAGGTCAGAAGAGAAAAATGATGGCCGAAACAATTTGTTCAACGCAAGGGTGGTGGAGTTGGAGAACCTAGTAGAAGCCGCAGACAATCATCAAACAATATTACTATCTATTTAATTCCTGAGGAAAGCATACCTATTCTCAAAATATAAATGACTCAAAGCATGGTCGCCAACCAATACACTGCAGATCCAAAGTGATATTGACTAGGGAGATGGCCACCAAAGACACAATGTGAATCCATTTCTCCATGACATGACTTGATCGCAGCCACGAAAGAATACACAATGGAGCTATGATATAACAAGAACATAGCCACAAACGAATACAAAGTGGATCTATGTAAATTAGTCAAATAATCTTCATCACAACCTGAGAAAAACACATAACATAGTGGGTTCTCAACCCAGGGTCTTCGTTCCGATCCCGAAATAGTATGATTTTATCCATGTGAATAAAGGTTTTGGTGTCGAACATGGTAGAAACAATATAAATCAATGACCGATAATCAAGTGATTTCTACCATGTTCGACACCAAAACATTTATTCGCATGGATAAAATCATACTATTTCAGGATTGGGACGAAGACCCTGGGTTGAGCACCCACTCTGTTATGTACTTTACCTAGGTTGTTATGGAGATTGTTTGACTGATTTACATAGATCCACTTTGTATTGGTCCATGGCTATGTTCTTGTTATATCATAGCTCCACTGTGTATTCTTTCGTGGATGTGATCAAGTCATGTCACGAAGAAATGGATCCGCATTGTATATTTGGTGGCCATCTCCCTAGTCAATATCACTTTGGATCCGTAGTGTATTGGTCGGAGGCCATGCTTTGAGTAATTTATATTCCGAGCATAGGTATGCCTACCTCTAGAATGAAACAAATAATAATACTTTTTGATGATTGTCTACAACTTATACCTGCAGGTTCTCCAACTCCACCACCCTCGTGTTGAACAAAGTGTTTCGACCATCATTTTTCTCTTTTGACCTCACACTTTGGGGGGAAATCTGTTACACCTCAAGGATTTCTCTCCTCATCCATATCCTTCATTTTGTCATGGTAGTTGTACTTCTCATGCCTGTAAATTGAAAGTTTTTCCATGGGGAAGAATGAGGAAGAAATCAATAATAACATCGACTGTCAATGATGGGGATTTCCTCTCTAACATGATTTGGAGGTTGTGAAAAATGTTTCTAAGGTTTTGATTGAGTTGCGACACTTACAAAAAGTGAATGAAGCATATTACGACACTTGCGACACTTGCAACGATTGAGTTGAGACACTTACAACACTTAGAATTTTACGTTTGCGCCACATGTGACACTTAAAACATGACGTTTGTGCCATGTGCGATACTTGCAACACTTTATATGCAAGAGTGGAATTTTGATGTGTAAACATCCATGTTATTTCCTACCAGCAACATGTCCTTGACATACGACACTACACAAATGAAGTGATTACCAACCTGCTTAGAATATACATAATGATTGACCCTTCTTCTCACAAATCCTGGTCCAAGGATGTATGTGTCAAAATTTTGGTACCACATCCTAGGTGATTTGTTTAGAACATATAGTGACTTATTTAACTTGCAGAATAACTCTTTCTTTCTCCCGGTGTACCACATCCTAGATGGCTGCTTCATGTAGATTTCTTCTTCCAGATCCCCATGTAGGAATGTTGTCTTCACATCCTTCTGTTCTATTTTAAAATCAAAATCAAAATCAACATATAAAATAAATCTAATAGAAGTTAACTTGGAAACAGGAGAAAAAATTTCACCAGAGTAAATTCCCTCTACATAGGAATAACCTTTTGCTACTAACTGAGCTTTGTATTTCTCCATTTTTCCTTCTGCATTCAGCTTCTTCTTAAACACCCATTTACTACCAATGGGATTTCTTCCAGTTGACAACTCAACTAGATCCCATGCCTCATTCTTATCCAAGGCATCCATCTCTTTAACCATGGCCTTCTTCCAGAGTTTACTATCCCCTAAATTCATCGCTTCCCTGACAGTTTTGGGATCATCATCAGTAATAGATAAAGCAAAATTATCACGAAAATCAAGTAGACTATACCTTTCTTGTTTCTTTCTTTCCCTCATTGATCTCCTCAATATTGTAGTATGATTTTGTTCTTCTTCTTCCGTTGGTTCAGATTTTGCATCATCCAACTTAAACTCCATTTTCTCAGGTTCTTCTTGCCTTGGTAGTAATTCTTGTTTGGGAATGTATTTAACCTCTCTAAAAACAACATCCTAAATTTAAATAATCTTTTCAGTTTCTGGGTTCCAAAGATTATAACCTTTCATACCATCTTTATAACCAATAAAGATACACTTTTTAGCTTTATTATCCAACTTACTCCTATTTTCCTTTGGAACATGTGCATAAGCATCACAACCAAACACTCTGAGATGTTCAAGAGATGGTTTCTTACCAATCCATACCTCATGCAGATTTTTTTCCACCAACGCTGACAAGGGTGATCTATTTAATAGGTAACATGCAGTACCCACTGCCTCTGCCCAAAATTCTTGTCCTAACCTGGCACCATTGAGCATGCTCCTTGATTTTCCCATCAAATTCATGTTCATCCTTTTTGAAACCCCATTCTATTGAGGTGTCTATGGAGTAGTCTTCTACTTTACTATACCACACTTCTTACATAACTCTTTGAATTCATTCCCACATAATTCTCCACCATTATCTGTCCTCAATACCTTTATTTTCTTCTCTGTCTCATTTTATGCCAGAGCCTTAAACTCTTTAAATTTATCAAATACCTCATATTTATTCCTGAGAAAATAAATCCATGTGTTCCTTGATAAATMATCTATGAATGAAACATAATACMCATATTTACCTAGTGATGGAAGAGACATAGRTCCAAACACATCATTGTGTATCAAATCTAAGATCCCCTTTGCTCTTGTAGYACCATATGGGAATCTTACTCGATTTTGTTTACCATACATGCAATGTTCACATAAATCAAAATCCARGGTGCAATTATACATACCTTCAACCATACCTTTACCATGTAGTGTTYGAAGGTYCTTTTCTTTAATAYGTSCSAGTCTTTGATGTCATAGCGTGGTATTCTTTCYAGTGACAATATGKATCTTGTCTTCTTTATTTCTCTRCTTAGGGACAACAAAACTGTTACACCCACCAGTATAAGTGCTTCCCAACAAATTGCATAGAGTTCCACATCTAACTCCCCTCATCAACACCATTGCTCCTATGACCATCTTGCAAGTGCCCTTTCCCAATAAATTATACACACCTGGATCATCCAACTTACTTACAGATATTAGGATCCTCTCTAGATCTGGGATGTGTAGAAAGSCAAGGAGAGTTCTAATCCTTCCATTTTTCAACAAAAAATTAACCCTTCCACATCCCATGATCTTGGATGTTGAGTCATCTCCTAGGAATAAATCACCTCCATTATACTTTTCATATTCACTTAACCACTCCCTTTGAACATCCATATGAAATGATGCACTTGAGTCTATCAACCATACATCACAATTTGCATGTGTACCTGTAGATGCCACATAAAAATCACCTCCTTCTATGGAGGTTTTCGCCTCTGGGGAAGAGGAATCATCAGATCCCTTTGCTTTATCAACTTTCTTAGACCTGCAACCTTTCTTATAATGCCCAACTTTACCACATTTCCAACATTTCCTCAAATGTTTTCTTGGGGATTTATATATACATTTAGATTTAGATCCCCCCCCCCTGGAAGACTTATCTGCATCCCTATGTTTGGGACAACCTCTTACAAATAAAGGATTTGTGTTATGACTATCCATGCTTTTCAGCCTCATCTCTTCCAATAATAAGGATGAAACCACATCCTCATACTTCAATGTAGATTGAGTAGTACTACCAATTGTTACAACCAGACTATCCCAGGAGTCTAGCAAAGAACATAATAAAGTAATACACTTATCTTCTTCTGCAAGCGTAATTTTAACAAATCCAAGTTGACTTACCAGAGTATTGAAGGCATTTAGATGCTCTGTCAAAAAATCTCCATCTTCCATTCTAAGATGATACAACTTCTTTTGAATAAACAACTTGTTTACTGGGGACTTTGACTGATACAAATTCCCCAACTTTTCCCATAGTTCTTTGGTTGTAGATTCTCCCAACACATTCAATAACACTGAATCATCCAGAAAAAGTTGATCATACTCCTTGCCCTTTGATCCAACTTCTCCCAATCTTCTCGTGACATACAGGTAGATTGAGTACTAGTAGTTTATGTACCCGTAGGCTATGTACCAATAGGTCATGTACCAGGATCCACAATGATCCGTTGTTATTTGTTACAATAAGTTCCTCCATCTCAAGCTTCCATAGATCAATTTTTTTACCGTTGAATTTCTCAATCTCGATTCTAGAATTGCTCACCATTCTCTTTCAACACACAAATTACCACTGCAAAGCTCCCATTGAACCTAGGTTTATCATAGACCCAAAATAAACTTGATCTATCAAGACTGAGCCAAACCCTCAACAACAAAGGCGTCCCCTCTGATACATGCTTTGATACCACATGTAAGTTTTAAACCTGTGAAGTAAAGCCACGCATACAGATTCTAAGAAAAACATAAATTAATCAATGGCTCACACATATAGTACATAGAGATTTACGCTGGAAACCCTCAACCGGGAGAAAACCAACCTTCCTTGGTGCCACACCTTTTAACTCTTCATTGTATTAATTTCACCATTCATAATACAATATATACACACTATTTTAGGTATTTTGCAGCTACTAAAACCCTAATCCCTTAATCCAGGATTAATTTAGAAAATTGCTAAAAATAGAAAAAAAAAACACTAAAATAGCAAAAACCACTAAAACGATAAACACAATCGTCAAGTATAATGCACCCCCCACACACATGCAAATAATATAACACCTACCCAACAAATCAACCTCTATTCACAACACTCATTTTGTAATAGACTGTTGTTCTAGAATGAATTCACTTTGTAATGACATGGAGTTTGGAGTTCAAAGGACATATAAGTTTAGAAGAGTCTCACAAAATTTCCAGACCTGAACTTCCAGTTTCAATCTACATACTTAAGAGTTGTTATGACATCACTAGTACAAATCACCTCTTCAGGATCATCTCTGAATCTACAAGACTATTTCATAATTTCAAGCTCAATAATGGCAATATTATAGGTCAATAAAGGCCTTGGTTTTAGAGAGAATGGGAAAGATGGATGAAGCATTACCCCCGTGATTAAATGCTAAGGATGCTTGTCATGTTGATGATCTTACTCTCAATACACTTTGGATTTCCAACGACTTGATCACTTGGATCTCACAACATCTTGTTATGAGTATGCTTGTAGAACGATACCAAACAACCTAGGGCTACTAATGGGTCTTTTCAACTATTATATTCATGAATAATGAACAACAACAAAGAACTACGAAGATGTATAAGCTTTCTCTTGAGGAGAGGTTTTACTATGGGTTGTTTGTAGCATTAAATTGCAAGTATCTAGTAGCAATGGATGCAAACTCTTTAGCATTGAAAATGAAAAAATAGGGATCCAACTGGCAAATAAAGTTGTTTATCTATGCAAAAGTATGAAGAGGATTCAAGAGCCATCACATCAATTCAATAGCATAATACCTCAGTTTAGCAAAAATTTTACAATGTCAAGTAATATCTAGACTTGTTCTTTGATATATGGTAAATAGTCCAAAACCTATATTATCTAAACACTAGGTTGCTTATCTTCTAAGTTGATTCAATTATATGGCTCATGAACCTTCCTAAAAACCAAAGTCTATTATAAGCCTTATTATTATCATTGAGAAATACTAGCTAAACTAGTGAATGAATATATGTTTGATATATGAGTTTTGGACATAATCTCATACAATTGTGTGAATTCCATAAGGGAAGTTATAAAAAGTTTGATGAAAGAGTTGAGTAACTTATTTAGCCAACATTATAAGCGCGTAGCGCTCATAATCATCATAACATACAAAGATGCATGTTTTATTGCCAAACCTGCAAATTATACCTGACCAAATGAACTGTCCATCTCACACGAATAACAACTTATTCTCCATTGGTTTTATCCTTCGAATAAGTTTAAATTTACCCAATTGATATCAACATTGCAATATTATTCCATCCATTTTCATTTGGCTTAGTTCAAGTTATGATATTGTATATAAGAGAGCAGAGTCAAGATTGGAAATTGCATGCAAATGATGGGAGGTTCAGTGAATTGAACCGAGCCTGAAAATATTGACATTTTTCGATTCTATCCAAAGCTATTTAAAAATGGGCTCAACGAGTTTTAGGACTGTATCACTCAGGTCTTATTATGTTGACTAATCAAACCATAATTGAAAAAAAAAAGAATTAGATGGACAGTCCTCATAAGAGAAATTCAATGAAAACCCAAAGCATACTACAAGGAGAACACCTTCTAGTGGAGGTTTTTGGTGTTACAAAATTTAGAAAATTTTTCAAAAAAACCTCCACTACAACCTCCTCTATTGGTTGTGGGGGTTTTAGCGGAGGTTTTAATGGATGTTCCATATAACTAAAAAAAATTGGTCGGACAAAGGTTGTAGCTGATCTTTTTTTTAATGGTTCGATGCTTTTATTGTCAAAACACATCGATGCGTACCCAAATATAAAACATTCCGGATCGACCTTACATCAAATTCCCCAGAATGTATATAAAACCAAACAAAACACCAACGTGCCATTACATAAATTCCCGGTGCGGACATAAAAAAAAACCGCACTGGGAACCATTACATGAAATACCCTAGTGCGTACGTAAGAAGAAAATATGTCGATTGACCATTACATTACTGCTCTGGTGCTTAAATATGAAAAAAATGCACCAGGGCAGTTATGGTTATTATGCCCCAAATTCTTATTTTGTTGTATGCAACTCCGGTGCACTTGTATTTTATGTTCATTCTGGTGCTTGTATAATTCATACGTTTCAGTGCGTATCCTAAATATAACGCCTTGGTGCGTTTGGATTATTAAATCACTAGTGTTGTTAATATATATAAATATTTGAAGCATATTGATCACATGCCCACCATATAATTTGAAAATGATATATTATTGCACATTTTATGCACCGATGATTCTATATAATTAATATGTGTCGGCGCTTTAGTATTCTTAATATGCACTGGTGCATATAACCCCTTAAAAAACACCGATGTCTATATTATTTCAAGCACTATTTTGTGAGTTCATAAGAATGCACCAGCATGTATATATTTTAATTAATTGTTTTTTTTAAAACAATTTTTATAATCATATTGTTTTTTATATTTTTGTTATTGCATTTTGATATAATGAAAACATTAATGTAGTATCCAAGGGATTACATCTCTGTTATTTGCAAAAATGCAAGTCATTCATTGTTATGAACATAATATATATAGAAATAGATATAATTAATAATAATTAAATATAATAATTAAACACATTATAAATAAAAAATCATGTTTTATCTAAAGGACATGTCTATTCATGAAAGGGCACCCCCTGTGAAGATATATAACTGGGCCCTCATTCTCATTGTAATCATCTCATATTTTCATATACAATTATTATTTAATATATATTACTGTCCTATATGGATATCTTTATATTCCATGTATTTCAGATATTTACATAGTGAACCGGGTTGGTTCACCACAGTGGTATCAAAGCTTCGTTAATCCTGGCCATTGGCCATATATTGAAAGATATTCAGAGTTTCTCTGATCTTCGAGTCATATTGAGCACAAGTTGTCCTTGGCCATTCATCACACAAGTTTATGTTAAGGGGAAATATTAAAAATAAAAATATGCCAAAAAATATTACCAGGCTATGAAATATTATTTCGACTTCAAAAGTTAGAAGAAATTAGGGGAAAAAAAGAAGAGAAAAAAAGAAGAAAAAAGAAAGGGTTTTAGTAAAGGCACATGAACAAATATAAGTGCACACCAAGAAAAGGTAAGAAAAGGTAATTAAAAAAAAAAAAAAGGTTCTAACACCAAGAAAAGGTAAGAAAAGGTAATTTAAAAAAAAAGATCTAAAGAAGTGGAAAAATGAATATTTTATTTTACTTGCCCATGGTTTTGGAAAACCATTGGCCCATGGTATTCCATACCATATATATGTGTGTGTATTTATTTCTAAAGAACTATACCATAGGTCGCGTTTCTTGAGACCTAGTCACCGCTAAATAGTCAAGAATATAAAAAGGAGTATTTAAAGTCTCCTAAGATATTTAACATTTTTAATTGATGAAGTATTTATGAGTTGAAAAAGAAAGTATATAGAAAAGGATTTTAAGAATATTAAAAGGGAAAGTGATAAAGTTTAAAGAGTTATTATTAAAGTTTATTTGAGGATCTTTTGCATTAAGTGCATTTTCGAAGAAGTACGAAGTGAACTATGACAACTACAAATAATCCTACATTTTTTTACAAAATGTCCATTTTGTGCAATGGTGTTTAATTTTCAAGAACCATTTAGAAATCAAATTTTAATTGCACAAATTGTCGAAAACCATTTATTCTAACAAAATATCAAAATGCTTACAAGAAATTGGAAGATGAACTAGCATATTATAAAGATACAAATAGAAATTTACAAAATGAAGTTGTCATGGAGAAAATTAAGAGTAAATTGTATTCTTTCCAAATAGAATGTAAGGAGGCGTTGCAAGCACAAATTAAAGATAAGAGAAAAAAATATGACAAGACCTTACTAGAATGAAATCAAGAAATCTCTTTCCTAAAAGATCAAAATCAGAAGTTGGAACAAGCTAATCAAAATCTTATTAAGAAATTATCAGAGAAAGATGAAGAGAATGGTCGTTTAAAGAGCCATAATCAAAGCTTGGTTGAAAAAATCAAGAAGTTGAAGAATGATAAGAAATTAGGCGAAAAAAATGAAGAAACCTCACGTTTAAAAAACCTTAATCAAGATTATTGGAATAGATCAGAATGTTGAAAGAGGAAGAATCGGATAAGGAAGACAAGAAAAAAGTCGACAAAGTAGATAAAGAAGAAAACTCACGCCTAAAAATCCATAATCAAAGTTTACTCACCCAGATTAAGAAGATAAATAATGATAAGAAGACGGTACACGACAAGTTATAACAACTTATCAATAAGGAATCATTGGTAGATATAGAGACAATGACTGAACCTATGGAACTGCAAAAGTCTTCAAATGGAAAAAACCTAATGGTGGATAAAGCAATTAACACAGACCCAGTTAACCTTACAACTCAAAGGGATTCAATTGATGTAAAGATTTCTTCACATGTCGAAGTAGAAACAATATAGGGCTATGAAGAAGACTTAATTCGAAGTGTTAATCAAGAAGAAGCTACAAGTATACGAAGTAAAGATCAGGTTGCAAGGATGCCTTATAAACATCCTAATCACAAAAAATGATATTTCAACCAATCAATGTATCTACAGAAACAAATGACAAATATGTCAAAAATTATTACCTCCATTACAAATGATGCTCAAGGTCGAAGTTATCATGGGAGTCAAAATACATCAAATTGTTTACAAGAACCCCATAAAGCCCCATTGTGGAGAAGATCGATTTAAGGTGGGCAAACTCCCTTACAATTCGACGGTTCTACGTAGCGCTTAGAATATCCTATCGTTTCAAGTCCTCAACGATCATTAATTCAGGAATAAAGAATAAGGAGACAATATTACAAGCCAGAGCAAGAGATACATCTTCCATAAGTATGCTTTGAGGACAAAACATTTTTAAGGGGAAGGCATTTTTATGAACACGATATATATAGAAATAGCTATAATTAATAATAATTAAATATAATAATTAAACACATTATAAATCAAAAGTCATGTCTTATCTAAAGGACGTGTCTATTCATGAAAGGGCACCCTCTGTGAAGATATATAAATGGGCCCTCATTCTCATTGTAATCATCTCATATTTTCATATACAATTATTATTTAATATATATTACTGTCCTATATGAATATATTTATATTTAAAGTATTTTGGATATTTAGATAGTGAACCGGGTTGTTTCACCACATTCACATATTAATTAATCAGTTATTTGCAACAATGTAAATCGTTCACATATTAATTAATCAATAATGCAACATTTTACAACATTTGACAATGCAATAAAATAACAAACCCATTTTATTATATATGAATAAGAGACCCACGATCATACAAAATGGGACAACATAAAGGTCCACAATAATAAAAATGGAACTGTTACAATTATTGGTAACATGTCCTCATGCAATTGAGACATTATGTCCACTACATTAAGTACACATATCCCTGATTTTTATAGACTGATATTACAAAACTGCATACAACTTGCAGTAACATTCAATTATATTGATTATCATTCATCATTTGAACTGCTCTCATTGCTCGAGTTGTGTGCATCCCTAATTTCTTGATCAGTTGTATGCGATATTGTACTTTGGTTATTTAAACAAATGTTTTCTTGCTCGACTTCTCATTGATGTTCCAACTGCTCTTGTTCTATCTACAAACATAGAAGTAAAGCATGATAAGTAAATCTACTTTTATAATATAATATAATATACATGATTTCATAAACAAAAAATCATACCACAACAATGATTGATTCATAAACCATACACATCGTTTCAAAGCCTTTCCTCATGCCGATTATCACAAGATTTTATGTTGGATCCTCTCCATACTTTGTTTCTTGAATGTTTAATATTCCATGACAAAGCGTCATCGATATAATTAATATAAAGGTTTCTTATTGTTCCATTAATTATAAACAAGGGAAGTTAAACAACATAGCTACTTACAAATTGTTCAATTAAACCTTGATACTTCAACATATAATCACAACCCTTAGTTAACTCAATGTTGATAAATTGTTCGATTGGCTCTTATTTGTATGTTAGCACTTATTAGTAGACCTCCATGGATCAATGTAAATTAATTATTTAAATATAAATATCACAACAAATATGAAAACTTAAGTAACGTCGAAAACGTAAGTACTCACAAATTTTGCAATCAACACTTTTTATCCTTATTGACCCTTCTTATGTGCTGATTGGGTTCCATTTTGTTTTATTTTTTGCAACAAAACAATTGAAAATTAGTATTTAATATGATAAATAAATTCGATGTACATAAAAGAATAAATGAATGATCACATACCTCTTATGCATGTTGTTGTTGGGATGCATCCTCACGTGATGCAATTATGTTCATTATTTTCACCATCTCCTTGTACACTCTTTTGGACATCCATACTAGCATGTATTGGATTTCCCCTCATTTGTTGCTTGGAATTTTCATAATCTTCCTGAAAAACGAAAAAGCACAATAATGATTTTTTAAATGGACATGAAAATAAATAGAGCAAAAAAAATTAATTTGGTAATTATTGGAACATAATATAGAAAAAACATGTTTAGTAATAATACCTTTTATATGACTCTTTTTTGTTATTGTAATTTTTTTCTATTGCAAGTCTCACAGGCTTCATTAACCATGGTTGCGGAAACACTTCTTGTAGTATACATATAACATGATTCTTGGAGTCACTAGATTGATTTTTGTATTGTAAGTGGACATGGCATTTATACATTATTTCCACTATATAGCTCAAATATCTGTAAAACATTTTTCCCCTCTCATTAACTTCAAGCATCGCTACAAGTGAATTGATGACCAAGCCGTAATCATCATTTACATCCTCAACAATTTTTTTCCTCTTAGGATGAGATTCCATTCCCTCGCTATCGGTCGCTGCATAACATTAAGAAAACTGAAATTGAGTGTTTAAAACTTGTTAGCGATTAATGTTAAGAAATTCCTTTTTAGTCAAAATTAAAGAAAAACTTAATGTTGATTACCTTTCGATCCACCTGTTTCCTTTATTTGCAACATTTCCATAAATATTTTATGCTCTTTTGCACTCGTATTGTGAACAATATTATCGAGTTTCTTCAAGTTTTTGCTCTGCATTACATGCATTAACCAATACACGTCAATACACACAATTTATTTAAACCTACAAATATTTGAAATTATATATTAACTTTTTAATAAAACTTAAATAACTTGTCTTCCTCTCTTCTTTGTATGAGCTACCACTGCGCTCACTGTAATAAGATGTTTTCTTTGAACTTATATAAGCCAAATTGTATAAAAAAAATCAATAAATATCAAAAATAGAAATTATGAAATTTTTATACGATCTAGTATTTCAGTGTGCTTTATCAAACAAAACACATAATGGCGTCAAACATATACTCACACTGACACGTACTATTAGTCATTGTGCACTGCTAACCCATACACATATGATACAAAATAAATACTATTTATTTTTTTGACCAGTCGGTCCTTTAGATTGATATATGTGCACCAGTGCAATTGTCTATATAGTGAGCACCAGGGCAATTTCCTGTACAGTGCACACTGGGGCGCTTTTCTTGTATAGTGTGCATCGCGTATGGCAGAAAAGTTAAAAAAAAACCGCTGACAACGATAGGGTTGAAAGGGTTTGTGATTTGATACAATTAGTTGTACCATTGCAATGGATACCAAACGCCCCATATGCAACTAAATGAATCCTATAAAAATCTATTGCTTAAAAGAATAAACCCTAAAAATCTATTGCTTATAAAAATAAACCCTATAAAAATCTATTGCTTAAAAAAATGGGGAACAAGAAAAAAAAAAAAGAAGGCTACAACTTTCAATATCAAAGGTAACTATGCAACCCTTATATATTTTTAACATGCATTGAAAATAGTTTGAATCAAATAGGGAAAGATTGAAATGATCAGTAGAATGAAATAACATACCTAAAATTTCTTCTATGTAGATTTGTATGTGCCCTCCGGATCCCTTCCAATTTTGGCTCTTCAAAAAAATCTAGCCACTCCAAAGTTTTTTGTGGTAAATATCTCTTCCACAAATATGCCCTCTAAATTATGCCAAAAAAATGAACTAATGCATAGCGTTTTTATTTATAAACAAATACATTTTGAAAAATGAAATTCCCTCTCTTTTTTCGTCGTGTTTTTAAATTAGTATGTAAAAACACTTATAAAACTATATATTTTAAAAATTAAGTTTGTAGTCAAATCAATGCGCCTCACCGAATAGTGTGTCCCATTGCGTATATAGTAAAAAATGCACCGATACCAATTTTATCGATATAATAGAAATGCAAACCTCCGCTATTAAAATTTATGAAAGTTTTGGTTTGTGGAGTCTTTAATGGATATGGCAGTTCGATGCATTTCATAGTTTGTTGCATCGGTGTGTTCTATATATATATATATATATATATGCACCGATGCGTTATAAAACAAATAAACGCACCGATAAATTTTAATATTGGATTCATGCACGTATTGACGACGGTTTTGATTCAAGTGCATGGAAATGAAGGTTATAATATCTAATGTCCAATACTTTAGATTCCAACTCATTCCATATCATTGCAAGTTTGTCAACTTCTGCCACACCGTTTGAAGTAAGTCTAGATTTTATTTATAATTCATTTATCTAATTGGATTTATGGACCATTTATGCATGTGCATTTGACAAATTGTTCATTGAATTTTGTAGGATCATAAATTGGGATCAAGTTAGGATGAGAAAGATATTCCATCGGTGCAAAAATGTTGCAAGCTCTTATCAAGAGAAATATATCATAGACAAATGTTTGATGAAAATGGACAACTGTTTTACCCTGCCAGTTGTAACATGCCATCTTCCAGTAACATGTAGCTTGGGTCAATGGTATTACACCGTGAATTGAATCTCTTTTATGACACACTAGTGGTATGTGGTTGTTTAAAATGTAAAGGGTTGAAGAATAACCTTCGACGTGTCACATTGTCTCATTATATTAATGATCGAATACCCAAAGTTGATGGTCTAATACCTCCCATTGCGACCAATAATCTAATAGGTGATATAGAAAAGACATGTAGGAACACTTCCATGTGTTCATTTTTTGAAAATTTGGAAGCTAGATCAACTACATTTCCTCCTAAATTGGCCAACCCGTCTCCTTCCGTTGAGTCAACGAAGAGTTCTTATAGTGAGCCAAAGTATGATATCAATACTACCCAAAACATCACTACTAGGAGATCAAAAAATTTGTATGAGATAAGAGAAAAAATGTCCAAGTACACACCAAAGTCTATTCAATTGTTGGAAGGTAGCAATGACTTCCCTCTTCCTATCCATATGCAAAGTCGTCGTCCATGCCTTCTTGGTGGTCGTCCATGCCTGCACACGATGTTGGAACCAAATTCTCTTTTTGTGGTAATAGTTATATGATTGCCAAGTCTAAAATAGATGTTTCAAATCTTAGGTTGTTTAGCCTTTAACATGTATTTGTTCATCCCAAACAATCAATGACACTTATGCCATTTTGTGGTCCTCTTTATAGTCGGCCTGATTACTTGAATATTGTCAAATACAAACATATCATTTCCATGTATAGTATGTGCATGAATGGTTATGCTTCTAGAAACTTTAACATGAAAAACTTGTTATATATCGACGGTCGTCCACGAACTCATGGGAACATCACTGGCTTCATAAATAGTTGCACTGCCTCACTATTTAGTGCAAATTATTCCTTTTAGGAACACTCCAATGACAAAGAGTTCTTTATGAAAATGAAGACATCTAGATTTGTTGTTGTGCATGAAATATGTAGTTTGTCTCCTGGTGACGCGTTTTTAATAAACTATAACTTTTGTATACCACCAATGACTTGTCAAAAACACCTTGCATTGGGTCTACCTTTAGACGCCCCCTTGGGACGTAAGAAAAAGATGATTGAGTAATTGTATTTTTGGATTTTCAATGGAACCAATTTAAATGTATTGCTTAATTCGACATTAGTTTTATAAAATGGTTGGTTTCATTGTTACAATCATTACATCAAAGGGACTAAGTTCCCTATAACTTCTACACATAGACTTTTGCTTATTTTATTTATTGAGTTTGCTTAATATTTTTTGTATTTTTATATATTAACAATGAACCTTAGCCATTATAAATTTTGCACACTAGGGATTGTATTAGGACCTAATATGGCCCACATGTGAAAACTAATGTCTTTGCCCTTAAATTTGTTGCTTTATGGATTATTCATGATGCAAAGGGCCCTATAATATCAAATAGGCTCACAAAGGGAATATGGAAATCATCACTTATTTAAAGATCTATTAGGATTAATTGTGGATGACATATGATAGTTGTATATTAGTTATTTGATAAGACATATGTATCAACAAAATAATTTTGATTATATGATTACAAAAACGATGATAATGAATATTAGTAATTGTAGAATTCACATAGAACACTGATGTCATATGATGCATGCACATTATGTAAAATTAAAATGTTTTGGAGGGAAAGTATCATATGTCCATGTTATATAATGACTTTATGTCAAATTTTATTTTGTCTTAAAAAACATGGTGGTGGTTGGGGCTACATAAACCAATTAATTAAAATCATCATTTCCAAATAATTTGTCATTGTGTTTCATTTTTAAATAGTTTACACGATATCATCTTTGATGAAAATGAAATTGCATATATATGTGTGTGTTATTATTTGATGATTTGCATGCATTTATAGATATATTTTTATTAATTCCATATATATATATTATAAAAATATTATTGTTTCCCATTATTTTAATATTTTTTGTGTAACACATATCATAATTTAGAAACACGTCTCTGTTTTTGCAATAAAATTTTAAGATGATCATTTAAAAAAAAATGACAATTTCACCTACAAACTAAAAAAACACATTGATTCTATTAACACCTTTATTAATTCTTTATTATTATTAATATAAAGTGAGGTGCATTTTATAGTCTATTATGACACTTGGCACAAGTCATCCCAATATAATAATTGAAAAAAAAAGAACATCCCAATATGGAATGTATTTGTACCACCACTAATAAATATAACACTTATAAATGTTATTATGAACAATTATTATAATGCTATCAATAAAATAAATGAGAAAACAACATTTCATAAAAGTATTTTTCTTTGTAAACATGTTTAATCAACATATTGTATCTTGTTGGAAATTAAACAATTCACCTTGAAGATGAATTTAACATTATATGACATTAATAGTTTAAGTTTTCACAATTACAATCCAAAGCAAATGATTTCATAAAACTAAAGTTAAACATTATATGGAAACTCTAAATTCTAATGAGTGATACATCTTAAATTTAATTTAAAAATAGAGAAATCATTAATGTACTTATTATACATTTTATAAATCAAACAACAACAACATTGACATGATTTAAAAAACACAATATACATGTGTGCTATACTATTTATAGCGCACCAGTGCGATTGAAATCACACCAGAGCAGTGGTTACGTAAAATTGCATCCATAAACAATTTAATTGACAAAGTACGTATGCAAACTTCCACAATTAAAGTTTTGCAGAGGCAAAAAGATAGGTCACTCTTTAGTGCCACTCACAATTTAGCGTATGGACTTGATCCTCCGCCAATTCCTCAGTTCTCTACCTCGCATCTCCTCCTCTTTAGGCCGCTTGACTATCTCCAAGATACGGTCCTCGTCATTCATGTAGCTATAATATGAACTAACATCAATTCGCTTGTAAATCACATACCTACACCTCCTCTTCTTCACCTCAAGGGGGCTTATCGAATATCTCTTTGGGGATGGGGAGGAATTTTTTAGCCTCGAAATATCTGTAATCAAGGCCCTTTCTTGTGGCTCTAGGCACATCAACTTCGTTCCCTTTCAAGTCCATCATCTTGGCCCCTACTTTGGCATAATTAGGACTACCAAGCTCTACAGTCGGAGCTTCCCAGTGCCTCTTTTCCCTATTCAACAAGAAAGGACCTTGGTGGATGTCTTAATTATAACACTGTGTTAGCCTCAAGATTTACCTAAGCTCCATATTGTATATTTAATATAAGTTAAGAAGCACATTTGGAAAAACAACTGATGATCTATAAGCTTTGTCAACATGTCTTATCGCTAAATATTAAGCATTTCCTTGCCCTCACCTTTCTCCTCCATGAGATCCTCACCCATGTACTTACTAAGAAGTTCATCATGTTTCTTCTTCTCCACAACCATGCACTTAATCACTTTCTCATCCAGAAGGGGCACATGGGAAACAAACTCTCACTCTCTTTATTGCTAGTTTCCCTTGTCCCGCTCTCACATTTATTTTGCCACATCCTCATCTTCCATGAATAGGACCGACTTAATGACAACGACCTCACTGCTCTTGATCATCAACTTGGCCTCCCTCTAGATAGACTTGATCCTCTTCCATTCCCTCAATGCTCTGGCCTGCATCTCCTCCTCTGCAGACCGCTCAACTTTCTCCAAGATAATGTTCTCGTCATTGCCATCGCCATAATAACTGATGTCAATTCACTTGTAGATCACATACCTATACCTCCTCTTCTTCGCCTCGGGGGGATTATCTAACTCCTTGACGTCAACGAGGAATTTCTCACTCGCACTTATACAATTGATTTCTCGAAGATGACATGTTACCATCTTCCAACAACCAATTGTACAAGTGAAACTAGGAAATTCCTCCTCAACATCAAAGAGCTATTAGATAAGCACCGCAAGGTGAAGAAGAGGAAGTGTATGTATGTGATCTACAAGCAAATTGACGCTAATGATTATGGCGACAATGATGATGAGAATGATATCTCAAAGAAAGTTGAGTGGCTCACGGAGGAGGAGATGTGGGCCAGAGCATTGAGCGAGTGGCAGAGGATCAAGTCTATCTAGAGGTAGGCCATGTTGATGATCAGGAGTGGGGATGTTGTTTCCATTAAGCTATCCCTATTCGAGGAAGATGATGATGTGTTGGAAGAAATGGGAGAGCAGGACAAGGGAAACCAACAATAAAGAGAGCAAGAGTTTGTTGCCCATGTTCCCCTTCTAGATGATAAAGTGATCGAGCGCATGGTTGTGGAGAAGAAGAAACATGATGAACTTCTTAGTAAGTAAGCGGGTGAGGATCTCATGGAGGAGCAGGCCGAGGCCAAGGAAATGCTTAATAATTAGCGATAAAACATGCTGACAAATCTTATGGATCATCAATTGCTTTTCCAAATGTGCTTCCTAACTTCTATTAAATATACAATATAGAGCTTAGGTCAATTTTGAGGCTGACACAATGTTATAATTAAGACATCCACCAGGGTCCTTTCTTGCTAAATAAAGAAAAGGGGCACTAGGAAGCTCTGATCGTAGAGCTTGGCATTCCTAATTATGCCAAAGTAGGGACAAAGATGATGGAATTTGAAGGGAACAAAGTTGATGTACTCAGTGCCATAGGTAAGGGCATTGATCACAAATACTTCGGGGCTACAAAATTACTCCCCATCCTCAAAGAGCTATTCAATAAGCCCCATCGAGGTGAAGAAGAGGAGGTGTAGGTATGCAATCTATATGATAATTGATGCCTATTCATATTATGGCTACATGAATGACGATGACGATATCTTGGAGAAATTCAAGTGGCCTGAGGAGGAGGAGATTCGAGGAAAAACGTTGAAGAAGTGGCAGAGGATTGAGTCAATGCACTAAATTATGAGAGGCACCGAAGAGTGACCTATGTTTTTACCTCCGCAAAGAAAAACCTCCACAAAATTTAATTGTGGAGGTTTGCATATGTAGACTGTGAATTAAATTGTTTTTCTTTTGGTTGCTATTGCACTTGGTGTCATTGGCATATCTGATTCACAAAAAATCCTTTTTAGGAACACACACACATAGTGAATTTAAAATATAAAGCACAAACATATATAACTAATTTGTATTTATCAAAAACTGAAAATAGTTTCTGTTTGAAAAAAGAGTGAAAAAGTAAGTGTTGCTATTAACAAATACATATTCACTGCATCTAGTGCTCCTTATCAGAGATAAGGCACAAAACATACATATGTTAAATATAATGCACTAGTGCGTCATTGTTAGTCGAGCATTGATATCTATAGTGGTGTGTTGTGATAGCGCACTAGTTAAGGGTTGGTGTTAAACCACACAGTTCATTGGGTTATATTAAATGCATCGGCTCTCTCTGTTAGTTCATTTACCAGACACTTTTAACCAGTGTGTTGTCTTTTCATGACACACCGTTAACGAGCACATTAAAAAATGCACATTAGAATGATATTTTTTAAACTATTTTTCCCAGTACAATTTACTTAATCTCCCTAGTGCATTTCGTTTAAAGTAACACACATACACTCCTCTTGAGATTTGTATGCATTGATACCAGTGCATTTGTATTGTAACACATCGGTGACAGGGTATCCCATAAAACGAACCGAGATGGTAAATTATTATGTATTTTTCTCGTTGTGTTGTAGTACACATCACCGATGCGTTTGATTTATTTGACACACTGCACAAGAAATTTGTGTTTCAAAAACTTGGCGGTGCATTCGATTAATAAAATGCACCGATGCTTACCATATGATGCACTGCGCTGCAAATTTGTGAAAATTCGACCCGGTGCCATGCTCTTACATTACTGATGCGTTGTTTTGATCAATCCACATCAACCGGTGAAATTGTTGTATATGAACTTACGCAGTGTGATGTGTTAATATAAACACATTGTTGCTACCATGCTATTGGAGCACCAATGTTTCGTTTAATGATGTGTTTTGTTGTCGACAACACTAGTTACACCTATTTTTCACTGGTGTCGGTGCGTTCCGAAGAACGTACCACTTTGTTTTTTAGTAATTTATTGCGGTGCACTAGATTGAACAATGCAGGTGCGTACCTATATGGATGTGTCAGTGGTGATGCTCATTGTGTATTTAACACAATACACACCGACATTGGTGCTCACCGTGTATTTAACATAGTATGCACCGACACCGGTGCTCACTATGTATTTAACGTAGTACGCATCACTTAGGGGCAAGCCAAACCGTTCAGGCACACCACGTGAAAAAGAAAAAAAAATGAAAAAAATGTGAAATTTCAAGCTAAATTGTAATTTTGATTGGATGAAAATGAAAATAGGAAGGTAATAAATAATTTGCCTGCTCTATTCTGTCCCGAGGAGGCATGGTTACACCATTGAGAGGAAATGAAAATTCGTGGTAATTTCCAAAATTTGGAAATGTGTGGAATCCAACAATGGAGCTATCCTAGTTGGTGTAGAGTACCAGAAACATGACGTCTTAGGAAGAAAGGTGAGCACCGGTGCTTGTTTGAGAGTTCGAAAGCATAGGATGCATTGTAACAATGAAAGTCGGTTTGGTAATTATTTATTTATTTACCCTACTACGGTGCACCTTTCGATAGTGAGGCACAATAGGGCGTACCGTTCAATGACATTGGTGTGATTTATTTGGTGCATGTAATTTTATTATAAAGTATGACGGTGCTAATAAAACATGGATGCACTGGTGTTGTATTGTTCATGAACGTACCGGTGCGTACTATTCAACGACACCAATGCGATTTATTCGACGCATGCAATTTATTATAAAGTATAGCGGTGCTACTAGAACATGGACGCACCAGTGTTGTATTGTTAACGATATGATCAGTGTGTATATACCTTAAAGGCGCATCGAGAAAAAAATCTTCACAAAAACCTATGAATGCCCGCCTCTGCTATGAATAGTGATGTTGCATTTGAACATTTAAGCCCCGGTAGGGTATGTTTTAGGTGTGCATCATTGTGTATGTACTATAAAGGAAAACAAACAAAAAAAACCTTCGCAAAAAATTCTAGTTGTCTGCCTCCGCTAGTAACCTCCGCTATAAATAACTAAGGGAAGAATTTTTCGGGGAGGTTTCGTAAAAACCTTTGCAAGAAGGTGTTCTCCTTGTAGTGGAAAGGGTTTTTTCACACAGAGTTAAACCCTCCAGGGTATGAAAAACTATGGGTCTAAGGAAAGGGTTACCTCCAACAACACATAGTACTTTGGAAGTCTCTTTAGCTTGTCTAAATACTAATTTGAAGAGGCAATATAAAACTGAGCCCAACTGCTACAAGATCGACTTTGGAGAGTCACTGACTCATGTCATTATATCATCTTCTGAACCAAAGGATTTTGGTGATTTATCATATATGGACCTTTCATCACATGAACTGCGAGTAGAAAACAAAAGCATGGATGAAGATATTCAAGATCTGGAAATGGAACTGCCAAGTGTTCTTATTAACAAGCAATATAAGAAAGGTAAGCCTCCAATTACTAAGCCCTTTTTATTTTACAAATTAATATGAAAAAAAAAGCTTTATCTTGTCAGTCTCCCTCTCAGATTCATTTTTCCCATTTACATGAGAGGTGGATTGATTTTAGATTGCATCAAATTGCAACAAAAAGACTCTATAAGATTTACACTCCACAAAATTTTATCAATGCATTTCTTAGTTTCCTAAAAACATGAGAAAAATTTGTGCTTGTTGTGGTGGGAAATCCCCCTATGGACTAGCACTTAGGGTTATATTATGCATGCAGATAAGACCGAAAGAATCCTACTTTCTACCATCGTCTTCGACTCAATCCCCATTTCTTTTAAGCAAATACATGGTTAAACGAACATACCTTGTTCTGGATGTTCGATGTCGATCCTTCTTCACGCTTGATCGCTTGCTAACAACTATCCTCTCAAGACTGAACTGCGTACAAAAAAGCAACAAACTCTACATGAATTTGTTCTACAGATTAATAGGTTAGAGATTCAAACATATATTCACAAAACTATGAAGAACTCATATAGTGGGATGAGAAAAACATTTATTTATTATTATCTTTAATGAATCAACTTACAATGTCGAGACTGGCCACTGCTCCGCGAACCTGATCCTGGG
>ML802484.1:40173-59094 GCA_009831015.1 Picea engelmannii
CTTATGTTTCCCTCATCAAGGGAAAATCAATATGATTTATCAACTTGATTTTTGTACCCTAGACCTTGGATCCAATGTGAGGTCTAATGTAACCTTTGTCGATGATACCATGCAGAATGCTCTAAACGTTGGTGCAAATATGTTCAAATATCCTTCAATTATGGGTATATTTCCCCTTCCCCCACCATATCCCACTACAATCATCACCCCCATCAACATGATTTATTCATTTACCAGTGGTTCCCTCGGGTCTATTGATCCTTGGGTGGTACCTCGTTACGAGGATGTTGAATCATTTTAAGAAATCATACCACTCACTGCGGTTGATATTGTCGATCCGAAAATCCCATCAGCATCCATTGATACTGGTCAACAACTCCATCCTCATATCGAGTGTGATCAACCTACTCCTCCCATACAGGTTGTTGATTCTCCCTGATCACATAACATCCTTGATTCTATGTTTCCTTTAGAAGAGGCCATCTTGGAAGTCCTGGCTTCCATAGAAATTCCAAGGGATGAGGTGCTACATCAATCATATTATCCTCATTTAGAACCAACAAGAGTTGACATGATGAGCTTCAATCTAGGACTGTGGGCATTTTCTAGGGAATCTAGTGAAACCCCTAGCCTTGACTCTTTTCTGCCTCGGATACATTTTTTAGAAATTTCCACCAAATTCTCGGCTTTCCCTTCTCTCGAAGATTCACATTTCTTACCTCCTTCATGTCTTGATGGATCCCATTAAGGAGCTTCCCTAGATTGTGAGACTACTCACAATGAGTATCTTTAGCTGCAAAGATTCGGTCCTATGTGGCGTGGCCCTGGCATGGTAATCCATATGATACCAATAATGGCTCATGATTTCATCGATTATGAAAAATATCCTTGGCTCGAGCCCTACAATGAGCTCTATTTTTCATAAATCATCTGAATGTGTAGTACCTTGTACATAGGTGTGTAGTTTGAGTGATTTTAATTTTCCTTTCTCGTATCCAAAAAATCCAAAAATATTTCCTTTTTTGAGATTTCATTATGCATTTTGAAATTGGAATCTAGTTTACATGTGTTGATAGGATTCTAGGGTTTTTTTTTCTTTTATGAAGATGATGACTTCCACTGAAATTGAGGTATGTGTTTCTCAGATGGCATATAGGGATAAGTTTTTCAATGCATTTCCCTCTCTGCACAATTAACCATCCATACTGCCAGCAATATGCCTTAGGTTCGAATATGGCCAAGTATGACACTAACCACTCTTTTCCATGTCGTAGATGGTTTGGTATTTCCTACCTTTCATGGGCACCCTAGTTAGCACCCATATTTACATTTGGTGCCCATGCTACATTTTCCCATAGGGTAGGGAGATCTCCTTTAGCCCCATCATGACTTGAATATTGAGCCTCATTCTCCTCTCTTCGTCTATCTTATGGCCACATCCTGTGGGGGTTCTCAAAAATTTTCATGTTGCTTAATAGTCTCCTATGCATTTGTTGCTCGTGTCATGCCTCCTGCCGCTACAATGTTGTTTTCCCATATTCCACTTATCATTATCTAGTAGCCTTGACCATCCACCTCTTTCATTATTTGGGCTTTGTTTTGCATCCACCTACCCAGGGAGAGAACAACTACTAAGATTGGACCTCACTCGCTAGTACCATTTTCATCCCTCATTGCTTAGGTCTATTCCATGCACCTGGAACATAGGTGCATGCTATTAGGCCACTCGTTCTCTACCACTAAGTCTCCTTTAATCTATTTTCAAACTCTCTAAACATGAAAATATCATTGAGTGAGATTGTCTTATTTCACACTCATTAAATGGTTTGAAAGGAAGTCTATTTAGTATAATTTTAACCCTTTTTCATACCACATGGACTAATTACGAAAAATGAATACTCTAGTCCACCTGGGCTAGAAGAGTTCTCCCTTGTATTGTTTTATCCATTTTCAGGCTTGGGGGAAAAAAATTGCAAAAATAACATCAAGCTTACTTGGGTAACTCTTTCATGTTCGTTAAACCATGAAAGAGACTGAGCATGCTTGTGTCATTCTTTCATGCTCGTTAAACCATGAAGGAGATGAAAAATACAAAAAAAAAAAGAGTGGAGGTTTTTCACCATTGGTCTATTCTCAAAATGGCATCCTCACTCGAGTCACCCTTGAACATGGCACCTGTTTGAGTCATCAACATTATGTTGGGTTTTATCTTTCCTAGGATCCATTCCAGTAATACGAGTCAGATATACTCCTATGGATTGCTACTCTTCCAGTCATCATGGAGATTTTTTCAATGCCTCATGTGTTGTTGCACTATATTCATCCAGATCTTGTGTCTTGCTTCCACGTCACCATGGTTTTGTGCTATATGTTCAAGGGAAATTTAAGCTTGAGTTGACCATCTACTATTTTGTTGACTTTCCAAGTCATCCATCCCTATGTCAGTTGTACTTTTCTCCTCTCTCTTCACATCATCTCTTGGTGTTTGTGTCATGTCAATTGATGTGGGATAAATCAACGCCCTCCTTCAATGGATCTCTTCCTATTGACTTCAACACATTATATAAGACAAGGATCTAGAAACTATCTAGTACCTTGGAGCTTGCAGTCCTTAGTGGTATGCCTCCTCGTGATCGACAGTGGTTTTTCATCATTAACTCATGATCGATTAATTCTATCAGTGTTCAACATCAGATCCTCTATTCACACTCTCTATATTGTACTAGGTACCTTGGGGTCCATCTTCCTCATCGGTGGGTCCCCTCGTGTCTGTTAACGGTAATCATCAATGACCAGTAATCAGACAATTTCTACCATGCTCGAAATCAACTCATTTATTCACATGTTGTAGACCTGTACCATCGGGGTTTGGTATGAATACCTTGGGTTTGGGGACACATCATTCCATTACATCATCCCCTCCCAAGTTGTGTTGGATTATATCACTTGTATATGAAGACTTCAGGGGCACTCTCCTTAGTGCTCATTATTTTCCTGACACTTGTATGTTGTGTCATAGATCCACATTGTATTTTTTGGTGGCTATGATTGAGTTCATGACATAGATCTAGACTGTATTGTCTCTTTGCTATAGTATTCTTGATTTCATGGATCCTATTGGCACGAATTTGATCAGACCAGGGTCCTTCTCAGGTTACCAACAAAAGGTATCATGTAGTCTAGAGCGTTAGAATTTTCATTTCCTCCGAAGAGAAGAAGTCTCACCTGAAGCGTTGTTGAGGTGGATAGATAGGGAAGGGTAGGGAGAAGACTAAAGAGGATCCATAGAGCATGCAAAACTCATTCTTGTTCTTGCGCAAGAGACATTAACAGATATGAAACATATAAATGCAGGAATCAGACCTACTTACCTTGTGAGCAATCATTTAAACATTGAACCATCAAATAGAAATCATAAGCCATAAAGAAACACTATAATGAATAAGTAAACATACAAAGATGCAACATATTTGAAATTTGGTCCAGCTTCATATTATCTTTAGGATCTTTCTCTGACTACAGACTCAGAATTACATAGTGGGGCTCAACACAGACTCTAGACTCTAGACTCATGTCACAGAGCTCTAATTCTCTAACTGATAGGTCCAATTCATTACAGACTCAGACTTGTCTTCTTTCGACTTACAACAATTATCAACAACTAATCCCAAAATCTAGGCGAATCTGACCAACCTGACTCAACTCAACCCAACCGACTACCCATGCACTAATGAACCAATAGATGAACAAACAACAATGAGTGCATCAACCAACCCTTTTACAATTATGTTATGCCCTATGTATAGTTGGGTTGTGTCTTCCTTCTCAGTTTGCACACTTTCTTGTTCTGTTGCAACCGTTTGTTGCTTAGCTGGCGTTGCGCTGACTTCCGCAACTACTTTTTGTTACTCTTTCTCCTAGCCTCTGATGATGTTTTTCCAACTAGGGTTTAGTCAAAACTTGTGCAATTCCTTCCCAAAAATGAAGGGCCCAACAAGCTCTGACCACAATCCTTGACTCATCCTCGATTCAAGTGCTTGGTTATTTCACATCCCCCAGGAGCATATGTTGGTTTCCCTTATCCGTCTTTTCTTCTTCTTTGAGCTCTTTTGTTTATTCTTTTTCTTCCTTTACCTCCTCAAATGAAGGGCCCAATTCTGGTACCAACTCCAATGCTCTGTGCTTTACTCCTTGAAATATTTCAACCTTGTCCTGCCATTTCCAAGCGAGGAGTGATGCTTCTGCCAGAAACTGTTGGGTCATCTCTTTGTTGTACTCCTTTGGCTTGGATGCAACCAACGAGTTCCACTCGGAATCTGTTTTTGCGTCGACTTGATTCATTTTCATGTGGGTTGTGTGGATGATAGGTCAAAAGTTACATATCTCTTTCTTGGCTATGGACTGTGACTCATAGAGTGTATTCAGTTCATTGTCGACCTGTTGAATTTGGTTGAACTTTTGTTGTTTCTCCATGGGGTCTGTTAGTCTCTAATTTTGTCTTGGTTTAGTGAGAAACCCTTGTCCTAAACCCTCCATTATCCATTCTTCATTTTTCGTTTTCAGTTGTTTTCCATTTTTTGATTTTGGTATTTTGTGGTTTGCATTACAGTCTTTGATGATTTATTTAAGTTTGATTTTGAAAAGACATTGTTTAATATTGAGGTGTCTCCTTATATGCCGTTTGGATTTCAAATTTTCAAGTTTTGTTAAGTTGTTAAACATGCTACGGGAATAAACCTATTCCCGTAGGGCCAAATAATCATGCCATGATATGCGCCTGCCATCTCAATTTCATTATGATGATATGAATCGTGGATTGAGAGTCCGTATGTGTCCATGAAAGCTTGGAAATCATTTCCAAATCTGACAGTTTCAGAATCAAATTGTTGTGTACGCGCATAGGACTCAATTCAAATTACCCGTTGCTTGATGATCATTATATGTTACCTGTTCGAGTTGGCTTATTTCACACTTGCAGTGAGGAATGCAGGTATCCATTCAAAGCAACGTTATACATTAAAAATTGCAGGTGCCGATTTTGGAACCCGAAGACGATAATTGCATAATTGTGTTTGATGGTGCCAAAGAGGAGCGGACAGGTTGCCAGAATAGAACCAAAAGGTGTTAAACTTCTTGAAGCCTATCCTCAGATGGCTCAAAGGTTCAAAGACACCAGGTGGTTTGAGTTTCTCACCACTTTTCAGGGTTACAATGAGCAGGTTGCCATGGAGTTCGCTCTGAATTTCGATGGTCATGAGGTCAAAATCGGTAAGATGTTGATGCAGGTAACATAGCAGACTATCACAAAGGCTTGCAGGCTCTTGGTTGGAGGGGAAATATGGTGGAATAAAGAGTACATGGTTACTAAATTTGTAAATCAATTCCTCCTTCCAGATAAGCAGAACTTGGATTGGAGAAGGGGAATACCTCGCAGCTAGGTTCGACCTGAATGGCACACTGCTTTGGTCATATTTCATAGGTACATCATCTATGAAGGAAGGTTTTCAATGGTCTATATCTACCATATCAGAATACTAATTCACTTAAATGGTGACTACCCTTTAAATCTCCCTTATTTTTTGCTTAAAATCTTGACAAAAATGTCCAAGAAAGTGCAGTCACTTTCTACCAATGCTAAAAGCAGCCTGTTCCATCAAGTTCTGATTAAAACCCTAGTCACGTTTGCTTTGAATGAATTACAGAATCCCTGGAGCTGGCTCACGCAATCCTTAAACCTATCACTCAGTCCAATAAGCAGAAAAAAGGCAGAGGGAAGAAGACCATCACACAGAGCCGAGATATTTTTGATGAAAACCCTTTGAAAGATGAGTCTTCTGATATCAAGGTGAATAAGAGGAGCAGAAGTAAAAGACCTAGATGGGAACCCGAAATTGAAACGTTTCCTGAGGAAGATGTTAAAGTGGAAACAGATTTAGATAATGATCTTTTTGCTCAAACTACAGTCAAGTCTGAAATGCCATCAACCAGCAAAAGGAGCATTGCAATCAAAGGAAAAAAGGTTAAAGGTGTGTCTGTATCACAGAAACCTCGAAGAAATTCGACCAGGGTTACCAACAGTATAGGCTGGAGTCAAAGGCAATGTTCAATACGTCAATCAAACAAGAAAACACCATAATCATAGAAGATGATTCTGAAGATGTTGAAGCAAGTACTAGGAAAAGGGTGAAAAGGACCCTGTTGCCCAAGAAATCTGTCAGCAAAAGAAAAGGAATGCTTACACCACCTACATGCCCTTTAATGAGAGCTTCAACTAGATTAGAAAAAGCCAAAGAGATGGCTAAAGGTATCACTGAATTCCCTGAAGAAAAATTGGATTACTTGGAAGACTCAGATCACTTACCAGATGTACCTGGAGCTTTAGATTCATCAAGTTCCGAGGAAGAACATAGCTGAAAATTAGTCTCAAAGTACTAGGTTAAAGACAAGGAACCTAGTGTTTCCTTAGACCTGAATGAAACTGCACCTTCTGAAGAATGCTCAGGATTTTAGTTAAGATTAGAACTGATAAGGAAAAGATTAAGGAATTTCAGAAAACAATAAAACAATTAAAGAAGGAGAAGGTGCAGATAGAACAGTGGAATGCTCGCCAGCAAGAGAGGATTCAAGGTCTTAAAAAGAAGAAGAAAGAGCAAAGGGAATTGCTTAAAGAACTCAGGGAGATTAATTTCAGACTCTACTAGCACAATGTTGTGCTAACCACAAAGCTCAAGTAGAAAAATCCCAAAGCCACTGCTGTGATTATATCCTAAAGGTAACATGGAGATTTTGTTACAATCATGTTTAAATCTTTTCCAGGAAATATGGCAAACGCCTACTCGTTTTGGTCAATAAAATGCTAAGACTTCAATCTATTTTACAGAATCAAACAAAATTCCTATTTTGTAGAGTCAAATGTAATGCTAGCAATATTTGCTATATTAAGTTGTTGAGCTGTGATCTATTTTGGGGTAGTAGAAGCTCTTTTTGGGTGAAAAACCTTAGGAGTTGGATACTTTTTTATTCTAGTCATTAAAGGTTATACTAGATGATAGGATCTGGAAGTTTTTATAGATAGTTTAAATAGACTGAAGAGAGACCATGTTCAGGTCGAAAATTTGGAGATCCAAAGAACCTTTTTGTGGAACTTATTGTAAAAATGCATTTATGTTCTATTGACACTTAATAGAAAAGGAATATGGATGGTTAGACCTTCTTTTTTATACTATGTTATTTCTGTATTCATGCTTGAATTTATTATTCAGATTGCAATGCATTTTGATTATTGACTGTTAATTTATACAGTGAAAATTTTGTAGTAGAGATAATTTTCAAGTTATGATATCAAGCTGATAGTCGTGTTTCTTTATGATATAATGAGATGAGAACTCTTGTGAATTTGACAAATTGAAGACTTCATCTTCCTTTTTCTTAAATTGGTTTATTCCATCTATGTGTGTACCTATTATTTAGCGAGTGGGATATGCTATGTTTTGATCTTGATTTTCATGTCATGCTGTAATCTTGACCCAGTTTTCAACCACCCTACAAAAAACAAAATCATAAAACCTTAAAAATACTTAGCAATAAATGAATGATTCCCTAGCTTTCCCTCTCACAGTCAATTGCAACTTTAGGGACTAACATTTTTGGCGTCGTTGACAAGGATGAAGAAACGAAGATATCTTCCCTGGGGAAACGACAAGTTGAGATTTAGATCTTGATGGTGAACAAGATTTTGAACATTATCTAAAGACTGTGATTATTCACCTGGCGACTCCTCTGTGGTAATTCTGGCTCCTAACAGAGAAGGTAAAGGACCTAAAATTCCTCTAAATCTTCCATCATCTAATAAGAGACCAGTAACCAGGAAAAATCCAGATCCCGAGCCTGTAGCAGCAGTACCAGATCCTAAAAAGATACTAAGAAAACCTAAAGTTATTTCTAGTCAGTCTTTAATTTCAAAAGGGAAATTTTCTTCAGAAAATCCTCAAGCAAAATCTTCTGAAATCATCAAAACCCAATCAAATGAAGATTTGAAACCCGAAAGTGAAATTAATCCTGTTGTTGTGTCTGATATAGTTTCATTCCCTTCAAATGTTTCATAATTAAATCCAGAACAAAATAAGTTGCTTATTGAACTCATCAAACAGGAATATCCAGACTTCTTTCCTGTAACTGAAAATTCGAGAGGTCCTAGCACAAGTGTTAAGAGTGAACCAGAGAAACCTTCATCATCTTTTGAATCTTTCTCATTTGAGGCTTTTGGATCACATTATTTTTCTTTTGATAATCCTCTATTTCTCAGCCCATTAGTTAATCATAGTCCAGAAGAGAAATCTCCATCTGTTGAAGATCAAAAGTTAGTGACAGTACATATAAGTTGTAATATAGAAGGGACCCTTTCACCTACAGCATCACCAATCTTGCTCACTCCCATAGCTCTAAATACAGCTAATACGGCTGCAGACAGAATGGACCAAATAGTTGCATCTAGGTATGCTCCGCTGGTACTCCCACAAGTCATGTGCTTTTCCACCAAATGATTATATGAAATATTTGCCCAGATTTAATGGAGATGGATCAATTACTCCTGAAGAGAATTTGAGTTTGTTTTATAGTTTTGCAGACAATTTCAATGTAGAGCATGTTGATGTGTGGATGAGATTATTTGTATAGAGTTTAAATGGGGAAGCAAGAAAGTGGTTCAGGAGTTTTCCTGCTAATTCAATAGTTGATATTGTAGCTTTAGATGAGGCCTTTCTCAATCATTGGGCAGATAAAAAATACTTTCAATACTACATTATTGAATTCATTGCTTTAAGGAGGAAACCAAGTGAATCAATACCTGGTTTTACCAAAAGGTTCAACCAGATGTATGGTAAAATTCCAGAGGAGATAAAACCTTCAGAGACATCCAATTAAAACAGGGGCGATCAAAGGTGTTCCCAATGTCCAAGCTGATCAAGCATTGAAGCAACCTACCAAGGATAGCATTTTTGACATAAGGGAACCAGATAAAAATGTTTATGTTTTCAATTTAGAACATGAAATCAACAAAATAAAAATTCCAATACCATTATTAGAACTCCAGAAAACAGAACCCTTCAGAAAAATTGTCCTTAAGGCTATATAGGCTCCAGCTCATGTCACCTTCTCAGATACAATCAACCTTGAGGATGAAAACCCTACCATTACGATTGGACCTCACATTGAAGACATAATTGATGCCTCTCCACCATTTTACATTTCACTAAATATCCATGACAAGATATTGCACAATTTCTTAATGGATTCTGGTGCTTCACATAATTTCATGCCTAAGGTGGTGATGGAAGAATTAGGGTTGGACATTACTAGACCATACCATGATCTTTATTCTTTTGATTCCAAGAAATTCAAATGTCTTGGACTTATGAAATATGTGGTTGTAACTCTTTCCCAATTACCTATGAAAAGTGTGGTATTAGATGTTATCGTGGCTGACATACCACCAAAATTTGGAATGCTTCTTTCGAGATCTTGGGCTAATAAGGTAGGTGGCACTTTGCATATGGACCTTAGCTATGCAACCATACCTGTTTTTGGTGGGGAACAACAAAGATTATACAGAGAATTCAGATTGGCGTATTTGGTAAGTGATCACAATAATCCCACTAATCATCCTATATATGTTGTAGAAGATGATCTTGGCTCTTCTATTTTTCATATGAATGAAGAAATGATAGAAGTATCAGTCAGAAAGTCAACAACTACAGTGGGAGATAGTGAAGACAATTTTGTTTGGAAAATGTACTTTGGCGGGGCTTGTTCTAAAGAAGGTTCAGGAGCTGGTATTGTCTTCATTTCCCCTACCAAGGAGGTTATTCCTATGTCATATAAACTTGAATTTGACACCACTAATAATATCAATGAGTATGAATCTTTGTTGTTAGGTTTGAAAGATGCAAGAGATATGGGTATAGATAAGTTGTATGTTTTTGGAGATTCCAAACTTATTGTTCACTAGGTCAGGAATATATATCAAACCAAACAGCAAAGATTGAAACAATACAGAAATGAGGTGTGGGATTATGTGGATAATTTCTTCTTGGCATTCAATATTACGTTTGTTCACAGGGATTTAAATCAGCAGGCTGACTCTTTGGCAATTGCAGAAAGCAACTTTAAAACTCCAATGTTTCCTAATCTGAAGTTTGAAGTTGAAGTCAGACATAGACCCTCCATTCCGGATAATATAAAACATTGGTAGGTTTTTAAAGATGATGAGGAAATTTACATATTTTTGAAAACCATTGAAGAGTTTTCTAACATTTCGATTGATCAAGATGAAGAAAATGCAGAAGCAAAAATACACACTGCAAAAGTTCTTCAAGATACTATTGCTGGTCAAAAAATCATTGAACTAAAGACAAACCATCTACCCAAGGGTTTGGTTCCATTAGAAATTTTGTTTGATCATAATGATGTTTCCAGGAAGGTTGTTGTCCAAACAGAAGAAACAGATGTGGAAGACTGTGACATTAGTTCGGATGCAAATCCCAGGTTGGTAAATATATCTAGGAAACTGTCACAAAAATAGAAAGAAGCATATGTTGAATTAATGAAACAATATTCAGATATATTTTCCTGGTCTTATGAAGATCTGAAAGTGTTTGATACAGAGATTATTCATCACAAAATTCCTCTGAAACGTGGATCAAAACCCATTAAGTAGAAATACAGACAATTTAATCCTTTATTGTTACCTATAATAGAAAGGGAGCTGAAAAGGCTGCTAGAAGCAAAAATCATAGTGTCACTAAGATATTCAGAATGGGTAGCAAACCTTGTGCCTGTCAGGAAAAAGAACGGAGAGATAAGGCTTTGTGTAGACTTCCAGAATCTAAATAGGTGCTCTCTAAAAGACAATTGTCCATTACCAAAAATTGATTATATCTTACAGAAAGTTGTTAGTGCAAAGAGAATTTCTATGCTTGATGGATATTCAGAGTACAATCAAATATCAGTAATGGAAGAAGACAAAAAGAAAACAACTCTTACCACTCCTTGGGGCACCTTTATGTACGAAAAGATGCCTTTTGGGTTGATGAATGCTAGAGCTACATTTCAAAGGGCTATGGACATAGCTTTCATTGGGGAGAAAGATAGGTTTGTAGTTATTTACCTTGATGACATCACTGTATTTTCAGCATTCGATGAAGAACATTTACAGCACTTGAAGCAGACCTTTGAGAAATGCAGGAAGTACGGCCTATCACTCAATCCCCAAAAATCACATTTTTCCATGGAGGAAGGAAAGCTTCTTGGACACATCGTTTCACCTGAAGAAATTAAAATAGATCCGGAAAGAGTAAAGGCTATTCAGCTAATCAATATTCCAAGAAATAAAAAGTCCATTCAGTCCTTCATTGGTAAGATTAATTTTTTAAGGAGGTTTATACCTAACTTTGCAGAGATTGTCAAATACATCACTGACATGTTGAAAAAGGATGCAGAAATTAAGTGGATTTCGGAAGCAAGAGAATCCTTCGAAAGGATCAAACGGGCTATTGTTCAGGCACCTGTTCTGACTAGCCTAGATTTTTCTAAAGAGTTCATGATTTTTTTATTTGCATCAGAAAATACAATAGTTGTTGTTCTTCTGCAAAGAAATGAGCAAGGCCACGAGCAGCCTATCTCTTTCTTTAGAAAAACTCTCAGGGACTATTAATTGAAGTATGATCTAATGGAAAAATAGGCCTATGCTTTAGTGAAGGCCTTAAAGTCATTCAGAGTGTATATTCTTCAATCTAAAATTATATCTTATGTCCCAAGCAGTGCAGTCAAAGAAATATTGGTTCAGCCTAATTTTGAAGGTAAGCGAGGGAAATGGATAACCAAAATCCTGGAATATAATCTCACCATAAAGCCTACTCAACTGATAAAGGGACAAGGCCTTGCCAAATTAATGAAAGAATCCAATTGCAAAGCGATTGGATTATATCATCTTTCGGACATGACACTGAACTCTTCTGTCCAGATTGAAGAAATTGATTTACAAATAAACAACAAATATTTTTCTTCAGAATGGTACAAAGATATTGTATTTTTTCTGCTAAATTTTCAATCTCCCCTAGAGTTGGATAAATCAAAATACAGATCATTAAAGTTGAGAGCTGTAAAGTATTGTATTGTTGATCAGACCTTGTTTTGGAAGGACCCCAACAGTTTTCTGTTGAGGTGTGTGGATGAAAAGGAAGCTAAACAAATATTTCAAGATCTGCATCACGGTGTATGTGGAGGCCATCATCATTGGAAGGCTACTAGCTTCAAAATTCTTAGAGCAGGCTATTACTGGCCAATTCTATTCTCAGATATTTTTTCTCAGGTCAGGGCATGTGAACCTTGTCAGAAATTTGCTGGGAAGCAAAAACTTATATCTCTGCCTCTGAAACCAATCATCACCCATGGACCATTTCAACAATGGGGATTAGATTTCATTGGAGAGATTAATCCCGCATCCTCAGGACAACATAGATGGATTCTTACAGCTACGGATTATTTTACGAAGTGGATAGAAGCAATTCTGACTCGGAATACCATAGACAAGATAATCATGGAATTTTTAGAGGGATACATTTTTTCCAGGTTTGGCTATCCTAAAAAACTAGTCACTGATAATGCACATGCTTTTAAGTCGAATTCCATGATTGAATTCTGCAATAATTATAATATCAAATTGGTTCATTCTACTCCCTACTACCCCCAAGGGAACGGATTGGCTGAATCTTCCAATATGACACTGATAAGAATTATCAAAAAATTACTGGCAGAAAATAAAAAAGAATGGGATTCTAAGTTAAAGTTTGCTCTCTGGGTTGATCGTATCAGCAACAAGAAGGATATTGGGACATCTCACTTCCATATGATATATGGGACAGAAGTTATCCTTCCAACTCAATTGGGATTGCCAGTCTTAAAGTTTCTACAAGAAGAAAAGGAAGAACCCAATGATGTCTGAAGAAGAATTTTTCAGCTGATTGAAGTTCAGTAGGCCAAAGAACAGGTTAACCAGAAAGCTACTGCTCATCAGAACAAAATCAAGGCTACATTCAATAAAGGAACTAAGAAAGATATTTTCAATGAAGGTGACTTGGTACTGAGATGGGACGCCAAGAGAGAGAATAAAGAAAAACATGGAAAGTTCGATAATCTATGGTATGGTCTTTTTAGGATAACCAAGGAAATGAACAATAACACTTTTCTCCTACATAATTTAGACAACACTAAAATTTTTGGGGGCCCAGTAAATGGGAGGTTCTTGAAGCACTATTTCATCTAAAGGCTCATCAGGTTAGAGTTAGTACAGTAGGTTTTCTTTTCAATAAAGACTCCATATACCCAATGGACTTGTTTTTACAGTTATACTGAGAATAAAAGATTGACAGTTGCAGGGGAATCAATGAATCAGAGATAAAGGAAAGGCAATGGTCTGCAGTTATTGGAGTTTAGTATCAAAACTCCATCCCCAAAAGGAGCGAATGTTAGTCTCTAATTTTGTCTTGGTTTAGTGAGAAACCCTTGTCCTAAACCCTCCATTACCCATTCTTCATTTTTCATTTTCAGTTGTTTTCCATTTTTTGATTTTGGTATTTTGTGGTTTGCATTACAGTCTTTGATGATTTATTTAAGTTTGATTTTGAAAAGACATTGTTTAAGATTGAGGTGTCTCCTTATATGTTGTTTGGATTTCAAATTTTCAAGTTTTGTTAAGTTGTTAAACGCGTTATGGGAATAAACCTATTTCCGTAGCGCCAAATAATCATGCCATGATATGTGCCTACCATCTCAATTTCATTATGATGAAATGAATCGTGGATTGAGAGTCTATATGCATCCATGAAAGCTTGGAAATCATTTCCAAATCTGACGGTTTCAGAATCTAATTGTTGTGTACACGCGCAGGACTCAATTCAAATTACCCGTTGCTTGATGATCATTATATGTTACCTGTTCAAGTTGGCTTATTTCAGACTTGAAATGAGGAATGAAGGTATCCATTCAAAGCAACGTTATACATTAACAATTGCAGGTGCCGAATTTGGAACGCGAAGACAACAGTTGCAGAATTGTGTTTGATGGCGCCAAAGAGGAGCGGATAGGTTACGAGAATAGAACCAGAAGGTGTTGAAATTCTTGAAGCCTATCCTCAAATGGCTCAAAGGTTCAAATATGTCGGGTGGTTTGAGTTTCTCACCACTTTTCAGGGTTACGATGAGTAGGTTTCCATGGAGTTCACTCTGAATTTCTATGGTCACGAGGTCGAAATCGGTAAGATATTGATGTTGGTAATAGAGCAGATTATCGCAAAGGCTTGCAGGCTCATGGTTGGAGGGGAAAGATGGTGGAAGAAAGAGTACGTGGTTACTAAATTTGTACATCAATTCCTCCTTCCAGATAAGTAGAATCTGGATTGGAGAAGGGGAATACCTCGCAGCTGGGTTCGACCCAAATGGCACACTGCTCTGGTCATAATTCACAGGTACATCACCTACGAAGGAAGGTTTTCATCGGTCTATATCTACCATATCAGAATACTAATGCACTTAAATGGTGACTACCCTTTAAATCTCCCTTATTTTTTGCTTAAAATCTTGAAAAAAATGTCCAAGAAAGTGCATCCACTTTCTACCAATGCTAAGAGCAGTCTGTTCCATCAAGTTTTGATTAAAACCCTAGTCATGTCTTCTTTGAACGAATTACAGAAGCCCTGGAGATGGATCATGCAATCCTTAAACCCTATCACTCAGTCCAATAAGAACAAAAAAAGGAAGAGGGAAGAGGGAAGAAGACCATCACACAGAGCCGAGATATTTCTGATGAAAACCCTGTGAAATATCAGTCTTCTAATATCAAGGTGACTAGGAGGAGCATAAGTAAAAGACCTAGATGGGAGCCCGAAATTGAAATGTTTCCTAAGGAAGATGTTAAAGTGGAAACAAATTCAGATAATGATATTTCTGCTTAAACTACAGTCAAGTCTGAAATGCCATCAACCAGCAAAAGGAGCGCTACAATCAAAGGAAAAAAGGTTAAAGGTGTGTGTGTATCACAGAAACCTCGAAGAAATTCGACCAGGGTTACCAACAAGTATAAGCTGAAGTCAAAGGCAATGTTCAATCCGTCAATCAAAGAAGAAAACACCATAATCATAGAAGATGATTCTGAGGATGTTGAAGCAAGTACTAGGAAAAGGGCGAAAAGGACCCCGTTTCCCAAGAATTCTGTTAGCAAAAGAAAATGAATACTTACACAACCTATAGGCCCTGTAACGAGAGCTTCAACTAGATTAGCAAAAGCCAAAGAGATGGCTAACGGAATCAGTGAATTCCCTGAAGAAAAACAAGATTACTTGGAAGACTCGGATCACTTACCAGATGTACCTAGAGCTTTAGATTCATCAAGTTCCAAGGAAGAACATAGCTCAGAATTAGTCTCAAAGTACCAGGTTAAAGCCAAGGAACCTAGTGTTGCCTTAGACCTAAATTAAATTGCACCTTCTGAAGAATGCTCAGGATTCAGAGTTAAGATTAGAACTGATAAGGAAAAGATCAAGGAATTTCAAAAAACAATAAAGCAATTAAAGAAGGAGAAGGCACAGATAGAACAATGGAATTCTCTCCAGCAAGAGAGGATTCAAGGTCTTAAAAAGAAGAAGAAAGAGCAAAGGGCATTGCTTAAAGAACTCGGGGAGATTAATTTCAAACTCTACTGGCACAATGTTGTGCTAACCACAAAGCTCAAGCAGAAAAATGCCAAATCCACTGTTGTGATTATATCCTAAAGGTAACATGGAGATTTGTTACAATCATGTTTAAATACTTTCCATGAAATATGGCAAAAGCCTACTCGTTTTGGTCAATGAAATGCTAAGACTTCGATTTGTTTTACAGAATCAAACAAAATTCCTATTTTGTAGAGTCAAATGTAATGCTAGAAATATTTTCTATATTAAGTTGTTGAGCTGTGATCTATTTTGGGGTAGTAGAAGCTCTCTTTGGGTGAAAACCTTAGGAGTTGGATACTTTTTTATTCTAGTCATTAAAGGTTGTACTAGATGATAGGATTTGGAAGTTTTTATAGATAGTTTAAATAGACCGAAGAGAGACCATGTTCAGGTCGAAAATTTGGAGATCCAGAGAGTCTTTTTGTGGAACTTATTGTAAAAAGGCATTTATGTTCTATTGACACTTAATAGCAAAGGCATATGGATGGTTAGACCTTCTTTTTTCTACTCTGTTATTTCTTTGTTCATGCTTGAATTTATTATTCAGATTGCAATGCATTTTGATTCTTGATTGTTAATTTATACAGTGAAAATTTTGCTATAGAGATAACTTTCAAGTCATGATATCAAGCTGATAGTCTTGTTTCTTTATGATATAATGAGATGAGAACTCTTGTGAAGTTGACAAATTGAAGACTTCATCTTCCTTTTTCTTAAATTGGTTTATTCCATCTATGTGTCTACCTATTATTCAGCTAGTGGGATATGCTATGTTTTGATCTTGATTTTCATGTCATGCTATAATCTTGACCCAATTTTCAACCACCCTACAAAAAAACAAATCATAAAACCTTAAAAATACTTAGCAATAAATGAATGATGCCCTAGATTCCCCTCTCACAGTCAAGTGCAACTTTAGGGACTAACAGGGTCCATTGTTGCCACAACTTCTTCATTCAACACCTAGATCTTTGTACGCACTTCCTCCGAGACTTTATTCCATTGAGCGATGATGCCCATCTAATCGCTGACTTCCTTGAATATTTTCGTGCAGTCCGTCATGTGCTTATGCAGTGTTGCTCGGGCATTGTTACCTTGCAATATTATCTTCTTCATATGTTCCTGCAGTTGTTGAGGTTGTTGTTCTGCTTCCTGTTGGACCTTTTGTAGCTTCGCTTGAAGTTTCTCAATGTGAGTAGTGATTTGTGTCCAAGATTCTTGTAACAACTTGATCTATTGCTCTGGCTTGCCTACATCACTGGCTTCGGGTAGGTCGGGTGCAACCTTTCGAATCTTCGGTCAGGCTTCTGCAAGTTTTTCCTACTCTTTTTCCAGTTTGCGCTAGACTTGGATTTTTTCATGTGCTTCCTGCATCCTGCATGTTTGTGCGATGAACTGTTCCTTTTTGGCAATCACGATGGATCTCTCAGCCTCTGTTACTGATCCGTAGGATCTTTTAAATGCCTATGGTTGAGTTTTAATTTTGCATGCGTTAATTAACCATTTGTGAAACTTAGTGAAAGAATGAGGAAAGAAGAGGAATTATAACATCCATATACACATTTGCAGATCTGAAATGAAAGAATAAATAGCAAACCATAACACGCAGATTGATAATGGAGTTCGGCACAACTTTGCCTACGTCTCCGAGCCTTTGTCTCTGTGGGGGAGGTTTCTTTATTTCTGTTCAAAAGATCAAAATTACATCGCTGCAATGCCAAATGGCTAAAATATTAATCTAGTCATGTTCTTCTAGATCTCAAGAACCCTGCAAAAAAAATGGCACGCAAAATGGACGTCCGGAGCTCCCAGAAATGATCCGACATTGTCTCCTCCTCAAAAGCTTCTCTGCATCAAAATGGCTTTGGCTTGGTTTTTCTTCAGCATAACTCTGCTCTGACTGCCCTCCCATGGCCTCAAACAGGCCTAGTTTATATAGCCTTGAATTTGGTTGCTCATCTCCAACTTCCTCCAAGAATTTGGGCTCCAAAAATAGCCAATATCCCCCAAAAATGGGGAGAATTAACTAAAAATACGTTATTTAACAATAAAAAACCCAAAACTATGGCATAAAACCCAAATTTGACCAAAAATCAGGCACAGGCCCCTGATTCCCGTGCGGGCTCCTTTATTCTTGGTCGTATGGGGGGCCATGTGGCCGAGCGCTCATGCATTGACCCCCTTTTGGCGCTAACCCCCTAGTCGTCGCTCTCGGTTATAGCATAAGTCCACGGGTTAAGTTGTAACCTCCCGCTCTCTTGTAGATGTAGCCCCGGGTCTTATGGTAACCTCCCGGGATCCGAGGGCTTACCCCCTCCCGCGCGCTCTATCATATTGACTCTCGTTCTTGTGTGGCATGGTTATATGGTAATACGCCAAATGCAAAGGGCTAGGGCTAAGCCCCAGTCCTTTCTGCCTCCGCCCAAAGTTTCAAACAAACTTAAATACATTTTTCACCGAATGGTAAACAAGCACCACCGGTTGGGCGGGCGGTTAGCCCAGCCCTGCCAGTCCACAACCGGAGGGGAGGTCACCGGTTCGACTCCCGTTAACCCATAAAATTTTACATATAAACCAATAGCCAACAATGGGGTGCCATGTGGCAGCCCACGACTGGGCCACGTGGCACCTTAACCACCAACCACAAACACGCCATGTGTTAGCTGCTAATTGGACCATATGCTTGCCACCTGTTGACCATACTGCCATGTCACCTTGCCACGTTATCCCTATCGTACTGCTCTGTCAGCCTGCCATGTCAGCTGCTGATGTCATCCCATGCCACGTGTCACCCTTACAGTGGTGACACGTGTCACCTCAAGATAGGTCCAGCTGTATGCCCGTACGCCCAAATCTTCCTGACACGTGTCATCTCCTAGAGCTTCCATGTGTCGCCTTCTGGGTTTGCCACATCATCTGTATGGACCGTACGGTCTGCACATTCAACATGACACGTGGACTTTACGGACTGTACAGTCATCCTTTTTTTTTACCTGTTTGTCTTTTTGGACAGAACGCGATATCTTCTCCATACGGAGCCCATTTGACAAAGTAAATATACCGTCGAAATCAGGAAGATGAGACGGACACAATGGTATAGGTTTCGTCGCATTCTAAGCACTTTCATTTTTGAGCATTTTTCAAGCCCTATCAGG
>ML802484.1:100467-118727 GCA_009831015.1 Picea engelmannii
ATGGAGGATTCCTCTCCTGTCAGTACACCTATGGTGGTTGGTTGCAAGCTCATTAAAGATGATATGTCACATGATGTTGATCAAAGGACATACCGATCAATGATAGGCAGTCTTTTGTACATCACAACATCTCGTCCTAATATAATGCAAGTTGTTGGAATGCTAGGTCGTTGTTAGTCATCTCCTAAACAAAGTCACTTGGTAGTTGTCACAAGGATATTCAAATACTTGAAGGGAACAATGACTTATGGTCTGTGGTATCCCAAAAATCAGAATTTTCAGTTAACTTCTTATTCAGATGCAGATTGGGCAAACTGTGTTGATGAGAGAAAAAGCACCAGTGGAGGAGAATTTTTTTTGGGTGACTCTTTAGTATCATGGCTTAGTAAAAAGCAAGGATCTATTTCCTTATCAACTACAGAAACAGACTACATTGTTGTTGCTGCTTGCTGCACTCAGATTTTGTGGATAATCCAAACTCTTGCAGATTTGAAGGTAAATTATACTGATCCGATTACAATTCACTGTGATAACACTAGTGCAATTAGTGTCTCCAAGAATCTTGTTCTTCATTCCAAGACTAAGCATATTCCAATAAAATACCATTTTCTTATAGAACAAGTTACAAACAGAATTGTTCAGCTGAATTATATTTCCTCCACATAACAGATTGTTGATATCTTTACTAAACCGTTAGCAGCGACCCCTTTTGGATATCTTCGTCAAAAGTTGGGGGTTATAACTTCTTTCATCTAAAATGGTCACCTAGTCAGGGAGAGTACTTATTGAATATCATTTGTATTTCTAAGCTGCTCATAGTTGACAGGGGGAGTATGTACTGCAACAGCTCAGGGGAAGCATGTTTCTTCTTTGACATTGATGTCAAAGGGGGCGAAAGTGTGGTAATTTCAAGGATGCTACAGTGGTATAGTTGGGCGTTCTTCAAGGGGTTTCCATCAATGCCAAAGGGGGAGATTGTTGGCATGTTTTCAGACAGAGGCAGAGTATGTGTGTTTTTCATTGATGGCAAAGATCAAGACCAGTAGCACAATGATGATCGCATGGAAAGATCAGAAGCGAAAACTCCAGGAGTCAAGGAAGAAACTCACGACAAGAATGATGAAATTGTGAAATGTGAAACCACGACATTTCAGGGTTTCGGATACCGAGAGTTGGAGGTGTCAAGGACACTCACGAAAAAAATGTCGAAATCATGAAATGAGAAACCATGACTTAATCTGAGTCGTTGATCAAAGGTAGATCATGGACCATTGATCTGACTCCATTTCGGAGTTTCGGATACCGGGAGTTGGAGGTGTCAATAAAACTCACGACAAGAATGACGAAATCACGAAATGTGAAACTACAACTTAATCTGAGTCATTGATCAAAGGGAGATTGTGAGCCATTGATTTGACTCCATTTTGGTGTTTTGGATACCGGGAGTTGGAGGAGTCAAGGAAGCAACTCACAACAGGAACTCACGATATGCGAAATCATGAAAAGATCTGGACCGTCGAACCATCAATATTATGGATCATTGATCTGACTCAATTTCGGAGTTTCGGCGATTGCAACATGAAGAGTCGAGACTCTTCATCATAGGAGTCCTGAAGTTGTGAAATGAAAAATGCCAAAAATTTCGGGGTTCGTGACTTGGAGTTTCGAAACACTTCAACATAGAAATGTCGAAACGTTGAAATGCGAAACGTCAAAAATTTCGGGGTTCGTGACTTGGAGTGTCGAAAAACTTCACCATGGAAATGTCGAAATGTCAAAATGTGAAACGCCGAAATACCTTTTGGTGTAGGTTGTGGTCACTGTCAATGGTCATGTGAGAGGGAGGATTTAGCACTAGACTAAGCTCCTTTTTGGTGATTGTAACATGAAGAGTCGAGACTCTTCACCACAGGATTGCCGAAATGCTGAAATGTTGAAATGTGAATCGCGAAAGCACCTTCTGAATAGGCGTTTGCTCACCGCCTGAGGCCACATGTGAAAGGAAAGGTGAAAGGTGCCAAAGGCATAAGCCTCAAGAGGTTCACAGTGTAACTGCCAGAAACCACTGATTGTTTTTGCATAGAAAAAATCAAAGAGGCCTCAATGTGATTTCCAGAGGAGTTGGAGAGTCTCAAGGCATCTGCCAGTAGAATGAAGATTGTTCATAGAGGTGATTAACATTTGGAAGAGTGTTGAAGTCTGTAACTACAACAGAGAGGATGAGCTCGACTATGATAGAGAAGATGAAGAGTCTCCACTTCTAGATAGGCTAAGGAATCTCAGCATAACACCCAATGATGATGAACGCATGGGTATAACCGCCAGAAAAGCTGAGGAATTGCCATGATGATTAGGAAGAGGACTCGACACGAGGAGAACTTGCAGAACAGAGAGAGTGTGTCGATGCTCGAGGGAGTGAAGCAGTGGCAATGTGGAGTGGCAATGAATATCCCGATGTGGAGAACAATGGCGCGTAGTAGAGCATGCAGAAGCATTGCACATATAGCATGCACAAGGTGCACAGAGACTATAAGAATGCAGCATAAAGAAGAGATGAGGGTTGTTGTTGAGAGTGATTTAGGCGTGTAGAAGGAGGCAGTGTGCAGCAGCTGAAATACACAGAAGAGGAATAGTGCATTGAATGGACATGGCACACAGAACATAAAAGGCAGAAGAACAGAAAGTGCAAGGCATGTGTGCAGGAAGACAATGAGGCAGACAGAGCAGGGTAATGTAACAAAATAGTGATGAGACTGGTAAGCCATTGATGAACATTATATCACTGTAATAAGTTTCAGTAGAAAAAATTGATATTTCAGGGTGGTTGGGAGGTGCTAGGGAGGACTATTGTCCTCAAAGGTTCAAGTGGGTACTTGAACACAGGGAGTTGTAGCTTCCATCTGGTTGCAGCCATAAAAGCCAGGGTGGTAGGGAGGTGCAAGGGAGAACTATTGTTCTCTCTTATACAGGTTGGTGCCAGTGTGACTGGAATTTGGTGCTTCCATCCAGTTGGTGCTGGAAAATTTAGGGAGTTGTTGCTTCCTTCTAGTGGGTGCTAGAGAAACTAGGGAGTTGGTGCTTCCTTCTAGTGGGTGCTAGAGAAACCAAGGAGTTGGTGCTTCCTTCTAGTGGGTGCTAGAGAAACTAGGGAGTTGGTGCTTCCTTCTAGTAGGTTCTAAAGAAAACAGAGATTTGGTGCTCTTAGCAAGTTGCAGCTTGCAAAACAGAGGTTGTAGCCTCACAATGAGTTGGAGCTCATATGTATGATAATGTACAGAATGTAAATATTACTTATCATACCAAGAAGAAGAGGTTTTTACCCTTTATGGGTTTCCTCGGGAAATATCTGTCTCTATATATTTCATATGTGTGACTGATGTCGAATGTTCTATTGCTTACCTCTTTGCATTATTGTGATTGTCATTGAGTTCTCTGTAAAGAGTTTTAAAATAAGCATAATTGTTTAAGCACGGTAACAACTGATTCACCCCCCCCCCCTCTCAGTTGTCCAACAAAACCCTCAAGTTTTCTATCTTTGGACTCATTAAACAAACATCAAAAGGCCCTTATGGGACCGAACCACTCCTTCCTAGGATTCACTAAATATACTCTGAAGGACTCATCCGAAGGATGAGCTTACATCAACAAGAATATGTTATCCTCCTCAAGCTTGTGTAAAAATAAAGAGGTACTCACCAGGAATGGTGGGGGAAATTTTGGGAAAGGGATGTGCCTTCGTATTTGTATTAATGGCAGTAAGCGTCACTCTTGAACATAACACCCCCTGTTCATCATTTGAATCTAGGTTGGGAAATCCATTTGTCTCGCATCTGACTTTCTGCAAGGTCATATCTTGGGTCGTCTTTCAGTCAATGCTGCCATTACCATCGTCATTTCGTTCATATGTTCAAGAGAAGTCCAAACTAGCCCTCTACTGAGTCGGCCATCTGTAGTTGTCCATCCTTACCATGTCGGCCTTCCCTATGTCAGTTTCAAATCATATTCATATTTTGAATTACCCTAAAATTTGTTACTTATTTCATGTCATTGATGGGGGATACATCAAGGCCCTCCTGTGAAGAGTCTTTTTCCATCAACTCCAACTCATTATCCAGGAATAAGATTTAGAAATCATTTAGTACCTTAGAACCTGCATGCCTTAATGGCAGGTCTCTTCACTTTCGACAGTGGATTCACATCATTGGTCCCTAATCAAGAGATTCTGTCGAGTGTTCGACTTCAACTCATTTATTCACATTCATTCAGATTGTACTTATGTACCTTGGGAGTCATTGACATCAATTGTGATTTCCCTCGCACTTGTTAACGGTTTTCATCAATGACCGGTAATCAAGTGGTTTCTACCATGTTTGACTTTGACACATGTAATCACATGGTTAGATTTGTACTTTCAGATGATGAGATTGAAGACCTTGGATCTCATCTTTTTGGTCCAGGTTGCGATAGAGTATTTATGATTTGTATTGACACGTAGATCCACTTTGTATGATGCATGTCTATGTAATAATCTAAGTCTTCTAACACATAGATCCACAGTGTATTCATGGTGGCTATGTAGCATTTTGATGACATGGATCCATGGTGTATGATTGGTGTCCATGGCCTACATTTGTGATTTTGTTCATTTGTAGTCTGAGCATGAAAATGCCTACCTCAGAACTGGTATTATATTCTGCATATGCTTGATTGTTTGCAGGTTTTCGATTAGGTGTGATCCTTGTTTCTGACACACACATGCATTTTACAAAGTATTTTGGCTGTCACAAGTTCCAGCCTCATACTTTGGGGGGCATTCTGTTACACATTATTTTGGTCATTCTGGTGATGTCTCTACAGTGATGTGTTCAGGCTCTCATAAGGACTTTTTACCTGAGAAAAGTGATTGTTGTCTTCCTCTACAAAACATATTTTTAAACTAAGTTCGCAGGCTGCATATGTTACAGAGTGCGAAAACCCTCATTCTCACAGGTTGCTCTATACCTTGTTTGCGAGGTGTTTGTAGTTTTCTCTATAGGCAAGGTGTGAACCTGTTTCAAAGATAAAAAAGGAAGAAGAGGTTACGAAAGTTCTAGAAGAGGATCTTCTAGAAAATGAGTTTGCATTCACATGGTTGGCAGCCTACTGACTTCTCAGATTTAGTGGGATCATCCTCATCCATTTAACCATCTTTCCTTCTCCTATATATTGAAAGGTTTCTCATGGAAGAGGTTAAGCAAGATTGAATAGAGAATTGATGAAAGAATAGGTTCCAGATTGTATGAGGAATCCTACTTGAATTGGTGCTTGAGGCCTCCATTTGTCCATCAAGCCATAGTGGATCTTCTTCATGCAAGTTTGGAGCAAGTGTGTGTGTTGGAACAAAGGACCACCGAAAGGAAGCTTGTGACATCAAGGCAATCTGGTTGTATCTTCTACTTTCATTTAATATAATATAGTGGCATGTCCCTTTCCCATAAAATCACTCTTATTTTATTGCATAACTCCTTGATCATATGCATAGGTTGTCATTGAATATACTTTACTATCTTCACTTTCGTTGGTTTGTGTTGTCTTGGATATGATCTCACAAGAGCATCGAAGTGAAGTAGGAACAACAAAGACCTAAGGAAGCGATATAAAGGTATGTCACTTATTCATTCTTTGATGACAAATTCAATGATAGTAAGTTAGGGAAAGTGTCATGTCCTGTCATGTTTTGTTCTAGATCTAGGTGGATCTAGGGAGATCAGGTAGTGTCTACATATATTGATTTATCCTATAACAACCTCCTAGAGCCTTTGCTCTAGTTGGTCCATTGGTGCCCTGATTAGTCCAAATAATTGTGGCACTGGCCATTGTACTAGGTTAGGGGATGAAGGAGCTACGTCGATGGGTGCTCACGTCTATAGTGGGAATCCACTAGTCGTTGAATGGTCTGAGTGGGTTTTGACCTCCTCCTCTATTGGTGGTGCTGGTGTGATTCTCAATCGTAGCTCTGCTGGAAAAAGAGTCAGGACCTTTGTTCTGGATATGCAGAGTTGCATCAATTCTGCACATTGTTGAGGGTTCTGGAGAAGTTGCTCCATTTGCGCTCACATGGCTATTGTATCATGCTTCATTGTCGATTCTGGTTCGTTGTACGCATCTGGTATCATCGTCTTTGTTGGTGCTTCTGCATCATGCACCATGATTTCTTGGACACTCTCACCCTTGGCTTGTGAGGTGATTTGCTAGTTGGTGTTGGGTTTCGACTCTTCTCTACTTCAAGCATCTTATTCGTGTGCTGAAGATCCAAGATATTGTTCCTAGGTGTCTAGATTCGGAACATCTAGCATCATGCTCTGCTCTGAGGCTTTGGGGTCAGGATCGAAAACTTCTGATCTGTGCTTGGGTGATTCTATAGTTATTTGTGGGAGTCGTCGTTCCATTGTCTCTGGGTGATCGAGATGCATCGGCTTTGAGGTTGTGGTCTGATGTGAGCTGGCGGTGAGGAGGTTGTGTAATTGGAGTGGTGGTGGGTGCTCAATGATGAATGTGGATGAAAATGTTTCAAGATCTGGGTCATCCTAAATATCAATGATAAGGGTGGCTTTGCTCATGGCGTGAGTTCGGGAAGTGGCAGATGCTAGGGGTTGTGGGTTCAGGGTTTTTTTTGGTGAGGCCCCAGTTATGGGCCTCTTCACTAATGGTTTGGTACTGAGCACAACGCCCAAGATCTGGTTAACCTGCGCACCTAACAACATGGCATTGTCTAGCAACTGACGGCGGGTCGATCTTTTCCTCCACTTTAACTGGTGTATATGTTCTTCTTCCTCAGAGTTTGTTTGTACTGGAGCGTCTGGCTTCTTCTGCTTGAGGCCTAAGCTTGGTCCTTCTCTTGCTTCCGTGTCTTTTTTATTTAGCAGCTCCACAGGAAAAATGTAATGCATCCCTGATTTAAGCGGGCCGCGTTTAAATCCTAGCCATGACATGACTTCCTTATTGAAGGCTTCCTCATCCAAATAGAACGGTAGCATCCATGTGTGGAAATTTTCCCTGCTACCATGCCTCAGCCAGATGAATGTGTTGTGTCGGTTCATGCTAAAGGCGATATTCCTCATGTTACAGTTGAGGAGCTCCTACGAGATGAGCGGCCTTTGCGTTGCATCTATCATAGCATTATACCATTTGGAAAATGTTGCATTGCTGAGTGTTGTATTCTTCAAGTCTGGTCTAGACTTCCATGGCTCAAACATCTTCTCCATGCACCCCTTATCTGGTATTGTCGATTGTCAGCCCATAGGTGGCTTCCATTTGATCATTGCAAATGACACAAGTAGGTATCCATAGGTGAAGGTTCCTCCCTTCTCTTGTGCTTCCTCGCAAGCTACTAGTAGTTCCTCCAAAAGGAAACTACACCAATTGAACACTGCTCCATTTGCACAAAATTCAACGACGATAATGTATATGGAGTGCATTCTCCCTTATAGTAAGACCTCATAACCTTGTTGGCTATTATGTAGCAGCCAGTCTAGATTGTCTCAGGCAGTATTGCTTCAATTATTGTTTTGTGTCCTCCTCTCTTTGTGTTGAATCTCTCGTATAGGTTAGGCTCGCCATTCTTTTTCTCATGCTTACTGAGACCCTGGAATCCCTTTGACACATCCTCTCCTTAGTGGATAGTCCAGTAAGTTGCTAGATATCTTTAGCATGGATTGGATACTACTTATCCAACCACAAAATTTTGTCATGAACTCTGCTTATCAGGAATTTCGTGCAGCGTGCAATCTCACCTGTGGTACCAAAGACTGGTAAATCTCTCAGTTTCATGATGGTGGAGTTAAATAAGTTGATGAACTCTTCTTTTGGTACAAATTGCATGTCTCAAATTCCATCCGGATATATCTCCCAAAAGACGTCTGTGTGCACCTGTGGGAACAAGCCTGAATCCATGAGGTCAAGGTTGAGGAGCTTAACGTGCTCTACCTTCCCTTTGAGGTCACCCACGATCTCTACATGTGAGTCGCAGGGCTCATTTGGTACTTCTTCTTTAGTCATGGCACTTCGGCTTGCTGTAGCTCTCAACATTCACACTTTTGTGGTAGGTAAAAACTAGGGTTATGTATGCAACTTTTACAATGGTCCCAATGGGTTCGCACTATTGAGTTTGAAAATGGCAATGCTCTTTTTAGAAACAGTACATTCTTGGATGAGTTCTGAGAACCTTATACTTGGCTTAACGGGTAAGTTTTTAGCAGTAACTGCTACTCATCATGATCGTATGGAGTCAACCGGGTGTGAGTTGTCCGATGAGACGGTTTAATCAAGGTAAATCCTATTGGCGATCTTGGTATTTACTTATTTGAGTGGAATATGGATGTGGCCAAATTGAGACATTTTTGTTTGACAGGTGGGTTTCCCGGCGTGAACTTCGATGGAATCTTGGTATAATGTGGCTTTATGACTCAACGGGCATCAGACGGGGTACCCAAATGGCAATAAAGTTTGTGACTGGACTGGGTTTACGTGGCCTATGACTCAGATTGGGTTTGGATTCATGGCCCCTCCGACCACAAAGGTTGTCCCCATCATCTTTAATGACTGTCATTAATGGACTTTCTCATGCTTCAGGTCCTGTACCATTGATTCGTCAGTTCTATATCAACCAACACTTAAACAAAACAAATGAACTATGTGTTATGGAGAAACACTGCGCACATGGACATTATTAACTGAATTTACAAATTTTCAAAAAGAAAACAAAACTCAAATCTATCTATTGTACAAGCTCCATCAGATTGGAGCGACTGTCCTTATTTCTCATTTTTGAGATAGGTAGGGCTTCAGGCGAGCGTTGTTCACCCATCCCGGTCATAGCACACCATCTAGTTGTGCGAGTCTAACTGCCCCTGAGGGTCGGATCTCCACAACTATGAAAGGTCCCAACCAGTGCATACCTAGGTTGCCAAGATGCTTCTAGTATCGGTTGTCATAAAGTAACAGCTTGTCCCCTTGTGTGAATACCTTGGTCTTAATGTGTTAGTCATGCCAAGCTTTTTGTCTTGCCTTTTCAACCGACTGATGGAAGTCTGCTAGAAATATGGTTTCCTCGAGTTCTTGTAGCTCCACAAGTCTCTGTGCCACCGATTCCTCTTTGGTCATACAAGTGACTTGTGAAATATACAAACTTAGAGTGATGAACTCTGTAGGCACCACTGCCTCTCTCCCATAGACTAATTGGAATCGTGTGTATCGGTGGAGTTTATTTGTGGTTTTCCTGTAGGCCGATAGTGTCGGTAGGACTCTATCATCCCAGTCCTCCTAGTTTGCGCAACAGACCTTTGTTAGTCCCCTTTCAGGATTTTGTTGAAGGCTTCAACTGTTCTACTAGCCTGTGGGTGGTAAGGACTGCTCTTGTGATGCTACATCAGAAATTCTGTTGTAAGTGTTGCTATGGTGTTGCTAATGAAATGATCTCCCTGATCACTGGTTAGGCTCTTGGGACATCCAAGGAAGGTAATGATATTCTCAAAAATGAACTGGCCAGCAGTATATGTCGAACATTCTTGTACTATTGTTGCTTTTGCCCAACAGGTAAGGTAGTGAGTCACGATAATGATGTACCTAGCCTTTTAATGTTTGGTTGTGGGGTTGATTGGTCCAATGAAGTCAACTACCCATTTCTAAAATGCATGTATATCTCTAACTGGTTGTAATGGTAGTTCATCTCGGTGTGACGGCTTGCCCACCCATTGACAAACATCACACAATCTAGCGTATGCTTTTTCATCCTTGAATAGTGTTTCCCACCAAAGTCCTGCCTATAGAACTTTTTGTGTCATGGTCTTTCCTCCTACGTGGCCTCCTGTGATTCCAATATGGAATTCCCAGAGTATATCCTGACTTTCATGATCCAAGATGCATCATCTAAGGACATTGTCTTTGGGAACAAATCCTCATACTACTAAGAAAATTATTTGGGAACAAATGCTCATATTCCCTCAGTAAACTCTATATTTCCTTACTGGTTTTCTCATCCCAGTAATCTCCCACCATAGCTATCTTGGGTTTCTCTGTAGTCCCTTTGTTGAGTCTACGCAATTTTAATGGGTGATTGTAGGAACTATCGGTGTGGCTAGGTATGGTGTTATGGATTTCTCTGCTCCCCTCTATCTCTTTGATGGCCAGGTTTCTCAGTTCTTCTAATTCGTCTAGGCTTTCTAAATACTTAGTAATCTGATAGCATTCTATAGGCTTCCCAGTCAAAGGTAAGTGGAGTTTAGTCTGAAGTTCTTGGGTATGTTTGGAACACACTACAACGTTTGATCTCTTATTACCATTGGCTGTAAACAGAATTTCTTTAATCTTTTGTAGGGCTAGTTCAAGCTCAGGGTACTTACCTGTGAATGAGAAGTCCTTGCAAAATTGAGCTACCAGTGTTTTCCAATCGTTGGTCTATCTTATGGTTTCCTCATGTATAAACCAAGATTCTGGTATTAGACCTAGAGAATGGGGAAATACCTGAACCCATTAGTGAGAGGGTATCTTCGCAGCCTACCACTGTGTCGTGCACTGTTCAATGTGTATTCTAGGGTCCAATTCTTCGTTGAACAATTGCATAGATTAGAGATCCATCTGCATCTCTAATTCTAGCTGCTCCTTATTCCAGAACCTGTACCTGATATCTTGCTTCACTTCATCCTAAGTTCTGAGTACGACTTTATGAGTGGCCCACCATCTGGCAGGGGTGTTCTGAAAAGATATATCTAGTACCAAGATTCTTTGATATTCTCTCACAGTTTCTTCCATATTCTACAAAACATTTTCTAGATCTGAAGTACCGTCATATCCTAGGTATTCTCTAACTTCGATCCCAACCCATCTAGTCATCCTGACAGTTGCGCATCTTCTTGAGAATCTTTCATGCAAACCTTGTTGCCAACTATCAAAAGACAGTTCTGAATCTTCATCTGTTGACTGTATACTTCTCCAGCTTATTGATCCATTTGCAGTAGGGTTTATATAATCATTTCTTGTCCCAGCAGTTACAGTGTACAACTGATCTAGGTCTCCTCCTTCCATATTATTGTATGTTGGTTCTGTGTACCTGGGTCCTACATAGGGATCCAAAGGTTGAACTACCTTGATTCCCTCAACTTCAAAATTCATGGTGTCCTTCTTTAAGTTGATTAATGCATAATTGTCATAAGCTCAATCGATGCCAAGTAGCATAGGGTAGGGGCCCTTGTCTCCCATGATCTTGATGACTTCAAAGTCAACCACTGTTTTTACTCCTACTACATAGATTTCCACGTTCTCCAGTCTTCCTATGGGAAAGATACAATATTGGTTTTCCATTCTTAATTGAATTGGGGAATATGTCAGTCTTGGTTTTTATAAGACTTCCCAGGTCTTCTTAGGCAGAATGTTCACATCTGCCCTAGGTCCAACATGACGTCCTTAATTTCGAAGTCATCTAACTGGGCTACCGGTCAAAATTATTTTCTGGTTCATACTTTTCTTCGTTGCACTCTCTGAGTACTCTTCTCGGGAATATTATCCCTTATGCTTGCTTCTCAGGTTTCTTCATTCCCTAAAACTAGGTACAGCGCATTGCGCAACTTTTCTGTTAGTCGATCATTCCCTAGAATGTTAGAGAATAATTGAAACCAGAGGTCAATTGCATTTTGAGTTTTCTCAGGATGTCTTGGGATGACTACAGGGTTTCTGGGTGCAGGGGGCGATGCAAGGACTTGTGCCATCTTAGGGTAAACAGTTGGCTGGGGGGGGTTCTCTCACATTTCATGACTAGGGATATTCTAGAATACTTATATGGCATCTTTAAAGAATAGATTTTTCTTTAGGAGGTCATACCTGTCTCCCTTAGGTGCTTCTTTATGAATCTAGGGTAGAGTATTAGCATCATCTCTTGTCTTTGCTCCTCCTCGAGTAACGATATTAAGGTTGGGCAATTTTTCCTTAGAAATCCTCTTGATCTCTGAACTGATAAGGTTAGTTCCTCTTTGTCGTACTCTATCTTTCCACTTTGCAATTAACTCTGGGAAATCTTCAGTTGTGTGTCCATTAGTTCTGCAATGAGAGCACCATGGTAGCCTTGGATGAGGACAATCTCTGGCCAAGTGAACTTGTTCATCATAGTTATAACATCTTCTTGGTCCTCTTCCCCCAGTTCTTCCTCCTCTGAAGTCTCCTCCAGCTCCGCCTCCTTGACCTCTTCCTAGTCCCTGAGGGTTTTCATTCACCCTGAATGTTGTTCGATCCAACCTGTCTGCAAGTGCGTCCAATGCTCTACATTTATTGGTAGTGTGCATAGTAGATGCATAGAAATCATAGTGTATTGTGTTTGGTATTGTCAAATATTTATGCATAATGGGGCACTATCTTGGCCCATGCCCGTGGATTTGGCAGATCTCACAATATTCCGTTGTTGGTGATTCTTGGCCTCCTGGGAAAGCGTGATATGGGGTGGGGTGATAGAATGATGGATTCTTCGACACTTTCACAACTCCTCCGATGGGTCTTGGTGGGGTTACCATCAGATTCTAAGGAGGTCTTGGTCCCCTCACTCATGGACATTCATTCACTAGATGACCTTCTGTGTAACATCCAGTGCACAAAATATGTGGTCGTCCTGGTCTGGGTATCGTCGACTCCTTAATATTTTTTGTTAGTGTTGATATCTGCCCTTGTAGTTGCACCAGATTCTCATCTACTGGGGTCAGGCTATCCTTAAGCTCCCAGGGTATCCCACCATGGCTTCAATATTCATTGATTGTTCCAAGGCATCTGTTAACGTGGCTATCCTCTTTTGTGTTAGTGGAATCTAAGTCAGAGGCAACAACCCCTGAATGTACCACTCCCTTTGATGTTCTTCGTGGACTGGATGTGAGAACCTTGCTATGGAATCTTTAAACTTCTGGTTGCACTCCCAAGTCGATTCACCTTCTCTCTGTTGGATCTCTCGCAACTCAGACAGAGCCTATTGTTCTAACTGAGGTAGTTTGAACTCTGCTATCAACCTCTTATGTACCTGGCCAAGTGTGAACACTGGACCTTGCATCCCTGGAACTCATGGTTCAATGATCTTCATGTACCACTTGAGAGCATGACCTCTCAAGGTAGTCTGGAACTCGACCAACTTATTCACATCCAGAGTCCCTCTGGATCTACAGATTTCTTTGCACAAGAACCAGTGCTCCTCACATCTTCATCTCCCTTACCCCAAAATTCTGGGTATCGAGCAATCGAAGCTCTTGCGTGGTTGGCCATTGATGATCCTATTGTTCATATCAATATGAACCCTAACAGTCCTGCTTGTGATCTACCGAGGGATCCCAATATCCTCCTTGTACCTGTACTTCCTGGTTGTGACTGACTAACTAATTGTATTGGAACAAAACTAGCATGAGAAGGTAGTATTGAACTTACTGCTTCTATAGAAGACACTTGGGGTATGGGTGATTAGGGTTTGTTGCCATTGGCTTCGGGGCAGTTTTCTTTGATCTGGGGGGTCTCATTAACTTCCACTGGGATGATCTCTTCTGTCAGATTCCCTATCCCTCCTATTATCGGGGCTGAACCTTCTCTTTCTCCTCCAAGATTCATTTCGACTTCCTCCTCTCTTACATCTGCACTTTCTCCTTCTAGTCCCACTTCCTGGGGACTTCTTTCTCTCCTTGCTTCTCTCTCTCTTAATCTTTGACTGGCCAGTCATTCATGTCTTCTCATCTTCTGCAGTTCTTCCATCTGTCTTTCCTCTACTTCTCTATATCCTCCTTCTTTCCTCAACTTTTTAGTTTGTCTTATGGCTTTCTTGATCTTGTCGCACCACCACTTCTCAACTATGGTGGATCTCTTCAAGGCTCACTCATCTCTTAAGTCCATTTCTTGTTGTTTACCCCCATTTGTCAAAGAACCCTTCCCCTCTCTCATGCCATGACTCTCACCCCATCTCGCCCTACCCCAAGTGAGGGTGTTTACGCTGCCATCTTGGTTGGGGACGTAATCAACATCCCCTCCTCCATCAAGAAAGCATTAATCCACAGGGGGATTTATCTCAATAGTCTTCCCCTTGTTCCTTTCTTGAAAATTTCCTCTGCCTGCAAAAAATACCGGTGGTTCTCAGCAGCAAATTCGATTATGTATCCCTCTCGCGTGGTGCTAACCCAGAAATCCACAGCTCGTGTGACTGGGAAATCCATCCTCTGGAGTGATACTATCTTGTTGGTAACCCACGCGTAGATATTCTTGGCCTGTCCCTAGAACTCTGGAGCTTCTTGGAGCCTCTTTATCTAGTGAAAAATTCTTCTGGGAATTTAACCCAGAAAATATCATACTAGTCGCTTGATCTTTCTAAGTAAAAGATTTCTTTGCAAGTTTTTACCACTGATTTTCTCCTTAGATCTACTTCTTTCCATATGAAGGCATCATAGTTCCTTTCCCACCATTGATCAATGCCATATCTATGGATCGACAACAACATTCTCCCTACAGGTTCCCTTTTTACATGGGTCCCGACAACAAAACCATTTTGTTGGCACGAATTTGATCAGACCAGGGTCCTTCTCAGGTTACCAACAAAAGGTACTGTGTAGTCTAGAGCACTGGCATTTTCATCTCCTCCGAAGAGAAGAAGTCTCACTCGAAGTGTTAGTAAGACAGATAGATAGGGAAGGGTAGGGATAAGACTAAAGAGGAACCATAGAGCATGTAGAACTCATTCTTGTTCTTGCACAAGAGACATTAACATATATGAAACATATAAATGCAGGAATCGGACCTACTTACGTTGCGAGAAAACATTTAAACGTTGAACCATCAAATAGAACTCATAAGCCATAAAGAAACATTATAATACAAAAGTAAACATACAAAGACGCAACATATTTGAAATTTGGTCCAACTTCATATTATCTTTAGGATCTTTCTCTGATTACAGACTCAGAATTACATAGTGGGGCTTAGCATAGACTCTAGACTCTAGAATCATGTCATGGATCTCTAATTCTCTAAATGATAGGTCCAATTCATTCCAGACTCAGACTTGTCGTCTTTCGACTTACAACAATTATCAACAACTAATCCCAAAATCTGGGTGACTCTGACCAACCTGACTCAACTCAACCCAGCCAACTACCCATGCACTAATGAACCAATAGATGAACAAACAACAATCAGTGCATCATCCAACCCTTTTACAATTATGTTCAGCCCTATGTATAGTTGGGTTGTGTCTTCCTTCTCAGTTTGCACGCTTTCTTGTTCTGTTGCAACCATTTGTTGCTTAGTTTCCATTGCACTGACTTCTACAACTGCTTTATGTTACTCTTTCTCCCAACCTCTAATGAATTTTGTGCAACTCATGCTTAGTCAAAACTTATGCAATAACTTCCCAAAAACGAAGGTCCCAACAGATCCACCATGTATTCTTTCATGGCCATGCTCTAGAATTTCATTTCATGGATCCACAATGTATTGTTTGGCGACCATGCTCATTTAGAGTCTAAGTATGTCTCCCTATAGAATCAGTCTATATATATGTTCATCATTGGTGTTTGATTGCATGACTTCTTTGGTTTCTGAAACTCATTTTCTCTCTCCTTACACTGCCTCATATGCACATTATTGTAATGTATTTCATCCATCCACTCCTTTCCTAACCTCACACATTAGAGGGCATATGTTATAGCCTCAATTTCCATCCTACATTCCAGAGAGGATGTCATCAGAGGATTAAGGCCCTAATGCATATTTTTCCTAGGGTTTCACACCTTTTGGAGCCTTTTTTACCCATTTTTAGGAATCCTCACGGGACACCTAGCAGACAACAAGCTAGTGCCTCACATGACACTAGGTGTGCAACAAGTCAGTCACTATCAAGTTTCTATAAATGGGGAGTTATGAGGCTAGATGCGAGATATGAGTTGTGCCTTAGTGTCTAGGACCTAGGAACTCACATCATTCGAGTTTCTAGTGGCCTCTAGAAGATCTATAAGCCTCTCCCAAGCCTCCTCCAAGAGCTATATAACAAAGAGAAGCCTTGGGAAAAGGAGGGAAGAATTCAATGGCAAGGTTATGTTTCCAAACTACAAAACTATCTAACCATAAGTCATTTGATCCTAGCATGAACAAGGAGATATAAGGAAGAGCAAGGAGAACAGATATTGGAGGAGCCTACATCAACAATCAAGGTATGCAATTGTGGTGTAAGTTTCCATTTGCATTAATATATCTTGTGGTTTTCTCCTATAATCGTTTGCAGTTGAATAAAAAATGTTGGATATGATTCATACTACTATAGATCTGATTGAAATCTGATTAGATCTAGGATCCTAATCCTAAATTGGAAAGTAGAGAGGTTCTTGTGTGTCTTTTGTATACAATGAGCAGGTTGTCAATCTTGGAGCTAGAACTATAAGACTGCAAAAACTAGGAGATATGAAGGACCACCTCTTGAAAGGTATGCAAATCTTCTCCCTTCTATAGGATTTCAAGGAATCTATATCTTTGACTCTAGATATAGGAAGACCCTTAGAATTATACCCCCTCCTGTCTAGGATATCTAGGATTATCCTAGGAAGATATTATTGATCCATTCATTGAGATCCTTGTGAGCATTTTCCCCATAACAATGACCATAAATATTGTGTAATTAGTAAATCTTCAATCTTAAAAGGGTCGAGAATATTTATAAATGAAAACCTCATTCCAGAAGACCAAGTTGAATTAAGGAAGGAAGTTCAAAAGGTAAAATAAACCAATAAGGAAGAAAAATGGGAAATAATTAGGAATAAAAAAACTATTATTAGGGACAAGGACCAAAAAGATAATAAAAAATAGGAATTTTGGACACTTCGCATCCTCTCTTGGAAATGTCATGGCTTTCCATGGTAAAAATGTACTATGTTAAGTTGGATATCGAGTGAAGTTGATAGTTGAAACTTGGGAGAATGAAGAGTTTGAGGTCCCTAACATAAAAGGATTTGTCTTGTAATCAACATGGAACAATAAATCCTACCCTAGAGGGATTGGAGGAATAGCTTGTTATACAAAAAAGAATGTTTCTCCTTACATTTATATTTATAATATAGACCCTCTCAATTACTACATATGGATGGAGATTTTAGAAATTAATGATAAGAAGGTATATATAACATTTTTTTATTTCGCGCCTATTAATTCTACCTTTTACAAGAAAAACAATCTAGATAAAAATTGTCCCTACAATAGATTAGAATTACAGTCTGAGAAATGAGGGTAGTATCCTCATGCTAGGAGACTTTAGTGCTATAATTTCCACTAATCAAACTATTCTTTTGAGAAATGATTCCAACTTTAATCCTCTATGTCTAGATCAAGACATTGCAGTAAGGTTGTATGATAATATTATTCTGAACTTTTGGAACATTGGGGGTTGGTCAGAATAAATTAATTGTAATGTAGGGGTCAGAATAATATTAATTGGTGAATACCATTTCACTGAGACCATTCAAAAGTGCATTTGTGGCTTTGGAATTATTCTGACTGAGTTTCACTGCTTTGTCATTTGTTGGTGGAACTGTTGGTGATCTGTATCCATCTACAATTGATTGTCAAATTTCAAATCCTTGTGCCTGTATATATGTCTTCATCCTTATGCTCCAAAAATAATACTTTTGTCCATCAAACTATGGTATTCCATCTTTATACAAGTCGTTGCTCTCCATGATCTACCTTTCAATGGTTAAACTGATTTCTGAAGGAACCTGCTCTGATACCAATTGTTGGATTACTGAGAGGGGGGGTGAATCAGTAATAGAGAAATTTAATCCGTTTTAACCATATAATCCAAGTGTTATATCAATGAATAATTATCATCCAATAACTGCAGAGTAAATAAGCAATGAACAAATGAACAGTCATACACATACACAGTACACCAGTTTTTTACGTGAAACTCAAATCGGGAGAAAACCATGGAATGTTTTTTGTTATATGTCTTGAAGAATTACATTCATTGGAAGCACCAACTTCCTTTTTTTTTAAGCTGCAATTGGAAGGAGGCTCCAACCTCCAAGTTTCTCAGGCTACAACCTGAAGGAAGCTCCAACTCCGCAATTCTCTGGCTACAACTAGAAGGAGGCTACAACCCCCTATGTTCTCTAGCTACAACCAGAAGGTAGCTACAACCACCTATCCTTGCCCCATCCAACCGCCCTAAAGTAGAAGTAGAATGATGGAACCACTGTCACACTATCACTGTCAGATATACCGCTGTAAAC
>ML802484.1:131835-143420 GCA_009831015.1 Picea engelmannii
CACTTTAGTTACTACATCCAGTATCTGCTGACCTCAAGGTTGCGATCTCTTTAGTTACTGCATGTTGTATCCTCTATCCTTAAGGTTGTGTGTGCTTTAGTTACTGTGTGCAGTATCCAGAATGTGCACATTACATCACTTTACTGCACAGTATATGCACGCACCATGCCATGAAAGGTGTATTACAAAAATGATGTCTAAACATCTCACTAGCTTAATATACTTGGATTATATTTACATTTGGGATCGACCGAGGGACATTATAATCCCCTCCCCTTATTTATGCATTGTCCTTAGTGCATCATGTACCGATATACAACAGAATTTTCAAAAATTTTCAAAAAGATGTGGGTATTCTTCCCGCATTGCATCCTCATGCTCCCAAGTAGCATCTTCAGGTCCATACCAGGTCCATTGGACCTTTACAAGCCTTATGGCTCGCTTCTAGAGTTGTTTGATTTTCCGATCCAAAATGCGCACTGGGTGCACTTGGAAAGTGCCTTCTTGCTCCACCTGAATAACATTCGAAACAATAACATGATTAGCATCTGGTATGTATTTATTTAGCAATGATACATGGAATACATTATGAACAAACATAGATGCAGGCAATGAAATTATATAAGCTACTGGACCAATCCTCTCTAGGATTTCAAATGGTCCACAAAATCTAGCTGGGAACTTGGCGCAGCTTCCCAACTTCAGGGAACTCATGTTAGATTTCACTTTCAGGAAAACATGGTCACCCACTTTGAATTCTCTGTGGATTCTGTTTTTATCTGCATAACTTTTTTTTCTATCTTGGATAGCTTTCAAATTCTGCTTAATTTTTAACATTTGGTCCTCCATCTCCTTGAGCAACTCTGGCCCAACTACTGTTCTATCAGTTGGGTTATCCAAGCTTACTGGATTATTGTACCTTTTGTAGTAAAGTGATTGAAATGGGTTTATCTTCAATGACGCCTGATACCCATTGTTGTAAGTGAATTCTACTAAATTTAGATAATCTTCCCATTTTGATGGTTTATCCATCACATACATTCTCAACATATCCTCTATCACTCTATTCACCCTCTCTGTCTTCCCATCAGTTTCAGGATGGTAAGTTGTACTAAAGTTCAGATTCATTCTGAATCCTTTGAACAATCCTTTCCAGAAATTCGAGGTGAATTTCGGGTCTCTATTAGACACAATCGTTTTGGGAATTCCGTGCAATCATGCTACTTCCTTCATGAAAATATCAGCGACATTTGCTGCCTTATGAGTAGTTTTTAGTGGAATAAAATGGCCATCTTTTGTAAGCTTGTCCACCACTACCATAAACGAATCATGTAGCTTGTTTGTTCTGGGCAAACCTGTAATAAAATCCATGGTCACTACTTCCCACTTCCATTGAGGTATGTACAAGGTTGCAGCAATCTTGTTGGGTGCCTATGCTCTATTTTAACTTCCTAGCATTCCATACACTTAGCAATGTATTCTGCAATTTCTCTCTTCATACCTGGCCAAAAGTGTTGGCTCTTGACCACTTCTATGGTTTTCTGATATCTAGGGTGCCCTGCATAAGGAACATTATGCATCTCATGCAAAATTATACGTTTCAAGTTCTAGACATTTGGTACAAAAATTATTCTCTTGTGCAACAGTATTCCATATACTCCCAACTTATAACTATCCATCTTTTGTGGTGTCTTACCTTGTTGTAATTTTGCTATCAATTCTTTGTACTACAGGTCTATATTTGCAGCCTCCAGAATTTTTCTTTTAACATATGTCTGATACATGATGATGGTATAGCATGAAGCTCATGCACCCTCCTGCTGAGTGCATCAGCCACTTTATTTTCTTTCCCTTTGATATGCTTTATATCAAAGTCATATTCGCTTAGAAATTCTAACCATCTTCTTTGCCTAGAATTTAGATTTGGCTGATCAAATAAATATTTCAAACCATTGTGGTCTATTCTTAGCTCAAACCTTTTTCCCATGAGGTAGTGTCTCCATTTCCTTAGGGCATGCACTATGGCTTCCAACTCCAAATCATGAGTGGCATAGTTTCTCTCATGTTCCTTCAACTTCCTTGATTCATAACATATCACAAATCCGTTTTGACTGAGGACTCCACCAAGTCCTTCATTACATGCATCTGTGCATACAATGAAATCTTCATTTGGGCCTGCAATTCTTAGTATTGGGACTGTTTCAAATGTTGGAAACTCCTTTCACAGTCCGACGTCCATTGAAACTTCATACCTTTTCTTTGCAAGGAAGTGATTGGGTGTGCTATATTTGAGAATCCTCCAATGAATCTTCTGTAGTATCTTGCAAGGCCCATGAATGATCGGACCTCTATCACATTCTTTGGTGCTGACCATTCCCTAATGGCTTCAATCTTCTCAGGGTCCACTGCTATCCCATCTTTTGAGATGATATGTCCCAAATAATGAATTTGTTTATGATAAAATGAGAACTTGCTCAATTTGGCATACAATTGATGTTCCCTTAATACTTGCAACACCATCCTCAAATGATGTTCATGTTCTTCCTCTGTATTAGAGTATATAAGAATGTCATCCAAAAAGACAATGAAGAACTTGTCTAAATAATCTCGGAAAACACCATTCATTAAGCACATGAAAACGGCTGGTTCATTTGACAACCCAAATGCCACCACCGTGAACTCATAATGACCATACCTTGTCCTGAAGGTAGTCTTGTTGATATATTCCTCTTTAATTCTTACCTGATGGTATCCTGATTTGAGATCTATCTTTGAAAAGATCTTTGCATCCTTTAATTGATCAAAAAGATCATCGATCCTTGACAGAGGATACTTGTTCTTTACAATCACTTTATTCAATTGTCTTAAATCAATGCACAACCTTAACATTCCATCTTTCTCTTTCACAAACAAGATTGGGGCACCCCAAGGTGACACACTTGGGCGTATATACCCCTTCTTCAGAAGTTCTTCAAGTTGCATTTGCAACTCTTTCAATTCTGATGTACTCATTTTGTAAGGAGTCTTTGACACGGGAGTTGCTCCTAGTGTCAGATTTATAGAAAAATCAAGGTCTCTCTTTGGGGGTAGTCCTGGTACTTCCTTGAATACATCTTCAAACTCTTTAAGGACTGCATAATCCTCCAAATTTGGCACCTTGCCTTTATATGTCTCTTCCATAAGAGCTGCAAATATTTGACATCCTCTTCTATAACATTTCTTCAGCTACAATGCCGAAATTTCTCTAACAATTACTGCCCTGGGGATTCCTTGCACCTTCCTTTGGTACCCTTCATTCAAGCAAGTGAATGCTTTTCTATGACAATCCAATAGAGCATGATGTGGGTCCTATTGTTCTAGAGTCTGTACTTAAGGCTTAGAAGTACAATGTCTAGGCATCCGAAAGTGGGTAAAAGGTGGAGAAGGAAGAAACGTCAACCTTCAGCAAAGGAAACTAAGGAAGATTTCTACGTTGGCATTGTCTAGCTTCCAACTATTCCTAGATAGTTATATCTTGTTCAATGGCTGCCCATGAACATTCAAGTTCGACCCGGTTAGTAGTTGTTTTAAGAATAGTGTCGAAAAGGTTTAAGGCAATGTGAGTTTGGTTTGATAATCCAGGTTCGATATTGGGTTGTGTTGGTATAAGGACAGTCATGGAGGAACAGTAAAAGTAGGAAAAACTTCAGAGAGAGATTAAGTGATGCCTCAATTTGGTCGTATAAAAGAGAATTTACAGTTTCAGGAATAAAATAGGGATCCAAATCAAAGGCTCTTTCCCGTAACTGGGTTATATTTTAATAAAAGGTATGAGGTGGGAGAAAAGCATTTAGTTGTCTATGGTGTAAGGCTCCTATCAAGGGAGAATCTCACGTATAAACAGAAGAGGAAAACTGTAAGGAAATAACCGATGTAGCAGAGAATATGTGTAGAATTCTGAAAATGTGGACTGGTCTTACACCCGCTAATAGCTGGTACAGAGGAAAAACAGTAAACAATTACAGAGAACCAAAATTCATTTGCTATAGTAGTGGTTGTACTAAATTATAACGAAGCACATCAATTAGGAATATGAAATGAAACGAAATATGAGATACAAGAAAACAAACTTGTAACACAGTCATGACGGAATTGAGAATCTTCAGATTTGCTTAGTATTAACTCTCAAATGTAAAAAACTCTGTTACAATCGACACAAAAAGGTCCAGCCCTGTTTATTTCTTTTTGTGGTATATTTATACAATTTTACAAATAAGATATAATCTCAATAGTCACAAAATTTCGGTTATGACAGGGAGGAGAGAAATCGCTCCATTTCTTCTTCTCTGTCTTCACTTGGTGCCAGACATTTGTCCTCGCGCGGGCTCGGTACAGGCAACACATCTTTCAACCAGTTGAGATATTAGCCACGACGGTTCTGCTTGACAGCTGGCTTCAAAGAAGTAACATTCTCCGGCTAATTGTTGTAGCCTGTCTTCCATCTGTCCATCTATGATGTTGATGGCGCATAATTGCACGCTAGGTCTAATCATGCATTTGCCTATTTGGACTATATCCACCATAGTCATCTGGGAAATATCGGTCAAATCTCTTTCCTCTTTTTCCTTTAGATCAAGCGAGATTTTTGCCACATTCATCTGCATCAACGTCTCGGCATTACCTTCGCTATCAATGCCTAGCAGATGGTCGTCTATAGAACTGAAGGCCTCTTCTAAGGAATTGGTTATCTTTTTGGCTTGCTGCTTGCCTTCGGCAATGTTATGCTCCCATTCTTTTAATAGAATGTTCCCTTTGGTTTGCTCTGAAATGGTGAACCTGGGAGTACTTTCCGAAACCCTGTTGTTCGTGGCTATCACAGCCTCTTGGAAGGTGACTCGAGCTGCTCCGACTTCCCTTTCTCTGGCGAATAAGTTCTCCGAAACCTAGTTGACTAGCAAACAGTTGTCCCGGATCGCTTCTACCTTGGCGAGCAAATTTCGTTGTGCCACAGAGACTTTGCTCCGTATCTCGATCACCTGAGATTTGAACATCCCGATGTTTATCATTTTATTCTCGACGATCTCCACCCTAGCCTATAGTTTTTCAATCAAATCCTTTTGTTGGCTCACTTACGTCTGACCATCCCGGACCACCAGATGCGCTTGCTCGAGCTTAGTTTTGAGCATCTCTATCTTGTTTTTATTGGCCAACCTGGCCTGCTCTATTCCTATGCTCGCCTGGTCTTTAGCAGTCTCTGTTGTTGTGGCCAGACTACCTTCAAGGGTCCTAATGAGGCGATTTTTTCTTTTAAGTTGGCTTTTTAAGAGCCCGACTAAAAATTGATTCGTCGAGGCATATGCTCCTAGTGTCCCTGCTATTTCAGTGGCAAATTTCTCATTCTTCTTGTCCTTTCCATCAGTTATAACTTTATATTTCTTGGCAGTTGACTCTCCTTCCTGATAGAATTCCCTTTTTACTACTTCCTTTCTCTTCTTATCGAAGAAAAACTCATTCGGACGGAGTTCTTCTACCCTTATGGGCCTCAACTCTTCATTGATTATCCATCCTGCATCGATATTTACCTGCGTCGACTGCAAGGGGGTAACTGATGTGATAGGTTCTATGATCTGCTTCGCTGATTTTCCCGGAGTAGTGACCAGACTCTACTTCTTCGGTGGGTCTGGAGTCTTTTTCTCTACTTCCAGACTCTTCGTTTGCTCCCCCTCATCCTGGTGTATTCCTTGGTCGAGAGTCGCTTCCTTAGAGCCTTGGGCATCCTTTTGTTTCATCTCCGAAGTACCTGGACCCTCACCTCGCAACACTGCGGGAAGACAGCTACGTCGATGTTCTTGGAACCTCAGAACATCGGCTCTTTCCTTGGGTGCTAAAGTTTGTATACGAGCCAGAATTTTAGCATAGGACCTTGCACCTCAAAAAATGTCATCCGAGGGTGAATTCTTGTGCTCAAATCTCTTGAGCCCGCAACTGGCCAAATGATTGCTCATGACCCTCTATGGATCATGTTTCTTGTATTCAATGGAGACCAAATTTAGGTCTTCCAGGGCTGCTGCCTCGGCTTTGGCATGCCCGAAATCTAATAAAGAATAAGAATTCAAATATATAGGAAAAGACGGCCATACCTTCTTCGAGTACCCTTTAAGTTCTTTGCTTACACTACCAATTACCATTTTCCAGGCAACCTCGCGACAAGCCAGCTTGTCAGGAATGAACAATGACAACGCATGCGGGGGAACAGAAGCCCCGAAAAATCTGAGGTATGAAAATTCTGCTTCTACATACCAGTCTGCTATGCTGCTCAAATTTGTTACTATGATGTCCGAGATCCGGGGTGGCGGGTGAACAAAAATGGTGACATGTAGGGGCAGCATCACCCAGTTAAAAATTTCATACATAAAATTTTCCACTTTGTTTTCCCATAATTTTGCATGATATACATGTATGGGTTCGTCTTCGGCTAGAGTCCAACTCCAGCTCATTAATGGAAATGGTTTCATAGAACAAATTGCTTCCATAATGTATGCAGACATGAAGAATGAAGACGCCTTTCCATTCTCTTTCTACACCCGATACTCCATGACCCGACTGGTCATGCTATCGGAAAGCATCTTTGCCTAGTCAAAGGAACTGCCTTTGGCGACCGAAAACATTAGAGGTACCCACGCAAGGAAAAAATGCGAGGTATCCTCTTTCCCGAATAACCTGCATGTCATCATGGCTACATATTTGTACTGTGGTTCTAAAGAAGTGATTGAATATATGTCGTGGGTATCAGCTCTGAACTTCGTGGTGTTTGAAACCCAATCCTTTATTAAACTGGACATGGTTTTATCATACTGTAAGCATTCCTTCTGCTTGAACTCGTCCAAGAATTCAGTGCCATATGTGTGGTCGGACGTCATGGGTAGCTTATACATGGTTTGCAGATGTTCCGGCCTAAAAGTCCCGATGGTGACTTTCTGCTCTTTCATGATGGTTCTGGTCGGTATGTCCACATGGTCCAATGCCCATCAGACCATGTCATAATATGGGAGCAACCGTGGCCTGGATGCTACTCTATGCATTCCAGATTGGATGACTATTTTGTATTTGGTGGTTATATCATCTTTTTCGTTGTCGTTGGAGTCGTCGGAATAGTACACCAACTCTACCTGTAGAACATCCGAAACGAATGACCAATTCGGGACCGAATCGATACTTCGAGGTGAAGTATCAGAGACATTGTCTGAGCCTTGTCCCGAAACCTCAACATTTGCTTTGGATGCTTTTCGCGGAGCCATGGCTGGAGATTGCGTTTTAGCTCTTTTGCGATAGAAACGCGTATACATACAGAAGTTAGTTGCTCAGATATAATGTGCTCTGTGTAATATGAAATGCATTTGTTATAATGAACCACAACTCTTATAGATATTTGGAAACTCGGTACTTTTCAGAACAAGTCTGTCAAATCATATTTAGAAATAAATTTTGTCGTAAAAATCTGATCTTATATTCATCGATTTACCCTATTTCCTCATTAATGCCATAAATTTTGGCGGTTTAAAATGTCGGTGGCGTATGAAAGACTAAGGCTACCTCGTAAATCGTGCAGACATCAAAATGCGGGATATGTATTGATTTAGCTTAATTAATCTGGTTTTACCAACGTTAATCAATATCTCGGTATTCGTTTTATCAGGGATTTTATTTTAACACTTTGAATTTCTAACATCTGAGACTGCGAAGATCGATTTTGGTTAATAAAAAGGTAATCGTGATCTGGGGCTCGATTAATTTTATAATTATTATATTCATCATATCGTGACTCGGAGCTTTTAAGATAAGTTTCTGGGATATTTACATGCCGAGCTGCGAAACCACGAGATCGCAATAACATGACTTAATTAAAAGGGAAGATAATCTTGGATTAAGTGATTAATTAATCACGTTATAACCACATCATTATTTCATGAGTCGGGTTTCAAACGGTGTAACTTTCGAAAAGGACAACGCGGAGTGGTGAGATGCCAAGAGAATCTGTTACCACGGTTAGCTTTTGCCTTTAACCTTGACATGGGTTATTCAAATAAGGACCTCATGTTCTCGGCTATCGGGGCCATGACAATAAAAATTTTGGTTTGGCGAACACCGAGGTGTGAAACCCCAACGACGCTTAATCATGGGTTAGGGAAAACTTTACCCTCGTTACTGTCTTGAGTGAAAAATTAAAACAATTTTGTTTTTTCGTGGCTCGGGACGTGTGAACTACATGACTTATAGTATCCGACCTACGAGATCCCGAAGTAGAACAAAAGAGGAAACATTTTTACGAAAGGTATGACTCGTTTCGAGAGTATAATAATCATCGTTGCTCGTGTGATAAAGTTTCAGAGATCTCGATATCTCAGAGGGAAAAATGAAAACCATCTTTAGATTTCAAGCATTAAGAATGAAATTTGTGATGGGCTAGAAAAACAAGGGCGACTCCAACAGGTCTAACCAATCCATGCCAATTAAACAGTCATAGAAACCTAAAGGTAAGATATTCAAATCTGCCTTAATGTTCAATCCATTCATGTCCATGAGAAATGACTTAACCATCTCATTAACCTTTCTTTTGGCTCCTGTAGACAACTGTACCAACCAATATTTTCCATGCTTGCTTCTTGGCAATTGAAAACTTTCTACCATCTTAGGATCTATATAACTATGACTAGCTCCTGAATCAATTAAAATAGCAATGGTTTGGTTGTTAATCATACCTTCCACTTTAATCATGTGTGAATGATATTCTTCTTGCTTGTTATCTAGGGCTGCATAGATCCTTGGCACATTTCTACCCATGTCCTCCATTGTTTTAGCTTGTTGTACATTATAAACAGTCCTTCCTTTCTCACCTCTGTGAGGACAATCTCTGAATCTATGATCTCCTTTACAACCCCAACATTGAATAAGTGGTTGCCTTGGCCTTTGGCCTTCTGCCTCTATCGTTTTGGGCTCTTTAGGAGTTTGTGGTCCCTGTGGGCTATTTCTGAAGAACGATGGTTTAAATCCTTTCTTCCTCTGATCCACCTTGAACCTCTTTTTATCTTCCCAAGATTTTTGGAACGTTGGTTTTTTTTCTGTTGATCATATAGACATTTAGCTCACCTTATGGTCTCTTCTAATGTCTTGGGATCATCGTACTGTATTTTGTCACTGATGAATGCTGGCAATCCACTCAAATACCTTTGGATTTTAACTGTCTCATCCTTGATAAACGAGATGTACTTCAATAGTTCTAGGAATCTTCTTTCATATTCACTTATGGTCATGCTTCCTAGTTTGAGTTCAAAAAACTCTTTCATTTTCTTGTCATAATACCTCTTAGTCAAGTATTTCTTCTCAAAATACTTCTTAAATTCCCTCCAAGTAATGCTCTTCTCTTTAATGTGTTGTACCTACACAAGCTGATCCCACCACATGGATGTCTTTCCTTTGAGTTTATAGATGGCAATTCTACCCTCTGCATGAGAGGAATAATTATGTAATTGAAATTATTTTCTCATGCCCAACAACCATGTTTCTGCATATTCATCCTTCTTGTGTTCACCATCAAATGTAGGAGGTTTGATTTTGTTCATTTCTCCTCGTAGTTCATCCACCCCAGACCTCTTATGTTGTCTACCAGGGGATGGACTTGTACTTCTACCTGCTCTTTTATTGGAATGCTTCGGGGAGTGATGGTGGTGTCTGCTAACATTTCTTGATTTCTTTTTCTCATCCGAAGGTTTGTGACTTCCAAATTTACTTGAGTCACTTTATTTTTCCAATTTCTTTTCTATGTTGTTCAAACTTTGCAATAACTTCATGTTGAAGTCATCCTACTACTCTTTAGCTCTCATAATCCTTTCATTATCAGCTTTATGGCTTTGGACATCTTTTTGCAAATTCTTAATGGTCTCTACCATATTCAGGTTTTCATTCCTTTCCTCTCCATGTCCATTGGAGTTTGTTCCTTCAATGTGCAAATGGACATTCATCCCTCTTCTCTCATCTAGTTGACTATAATTTCCCTATGTCTCTTCCATTCCTATGGATTCGGTACTTGATATGATCTGATCTATTTGTTGTTAATTCTGCAAAACATGCAACCATTAAAACTTATTAGGTTAACTAAATCGACAATCCATGAGAAATATGAACTATTTCGGCTCAATAAATATATAAGAACTATCCTTTTCTGATTTCTTGGTGTTTCCACCATGACAACTCTTAGACAAGACCCAAGTTTTGAGAACTAAGAAAGAACTTCATCATCACGCAGAGATACATCGAGCGAAAGGTGGTCTGTCAAAACCACTTTTTGCATAAGCTCTGAGGTCATGTGCTTCAATATGTCAAATCCACCATTCGTGGGATGGGTGATAGTTAGTTAGATCACTCCGTCTCATTCACTCGTACATCACAGCCATTTGAAGTTAGGTGAATGCCACCATGTAATGAACTCAAAAAGTTTAATCATTTGAAATGGATTAGCCGAGCATGGCAACCCATTGCACTTGTGCATGAGTCTGTCAGGGATTCATGATTAAGGATCTATAATTACCAATTCTTGGGTATGGAAGCATCATCTTATCCATCCACGAGCAGTCTCCAAACTGGTTCGAACTTCTCATATCTACAAAAGTATTTCGGTGTCCACAAAACTGAGGTATATGGACCTAGTTAAATCCAATGAGAATGGTTATTCAGGCAACATGCTAAATTTTCCTGCTAGTACAAAGGAAAAGGTAGTTGCACAGATATTGGCGACTAAATTTCACACAGCACCTGTTACTGATTTGAGATTGGAAATCGGGCTGAATCCAATCATGAGAGACCTGGTTATCAACAGACCAGTTGCTAAGAAGAAACGAAGTAGGCGACAGAAGAAGGAACTCATCGCTGAAGCGACTGAGAGTGTTGGAGAGAATCAACCGATCTGGTTAGATTTTTTTAAGGAGGAGCTAGCTAAGCTGAAATGAGCCCTCAATTACAATTGAGTATATTTCAGCGATTTTTGGATAGATGATAGCAGAGGTAAGGGAGATCTAGAGATGATAGACATGTTCTTGAATGGTCTCTTTAAATAGGACCACTGCTATTTTGAATCATCCCCTTTTGTAATTTTGGATTTTAAATGAATATATAAGCGTAGAAGTGGATTTGTACTGCTTATGTCAAGATTCCACTAATGGTGATATGAACCTTGTTTCCTTTAATATTATGTGTCTTCTTGTAGCTTATATTTCACTTGCTTGATTCATTTTAAATAATACTTCAATGCAGTTGTGTATTCCTCTTTCTTTGAATACTAGGTAAATTTTCTATTTAAACTTAGGCTCGTCATCTTAATTATCTTTTCAAATGATTTTGTGTGCATAAAACTCAACCTATGCACTTTTATCTGCTATACATTTCCTCTTTGTCACGCCAATAACTTGCGCGCACTAATTCTGCGTTGCGCGCCAATTGTTGGTTGTGGAGCCTGATTATCTTCCTGATGCAGAGGTCCTTTGCTTTCAGCCGTGTCTATACCCCATTAAGTATTTACACCCCAGAAGTATGTACACTTTTCCACACGGGGG
>ML802485.1:0-12540 GCA_009831015.1 Picea engelmannii
AATCTAGAATTCTTGGCCAACTTGATTGCAGAAGTGTTGTCCATCAAAAGTGGCTCTCGCTGCTGCATATAAATTTAACATTGTGACAAGTGAGAGAGAGAGTCGAGGAGAAGAGAAAGAAGAAAACTTGCATGCAGCAGCTTGGGCACATTTCCCAAGGCATTTGCACATTTCCCAAGGAGGGCACACTTCCCTAGGCAGCCATTCATACAACAGATCCGTACAGCAGCATTTGGCATGTTTCCCAAGGGTGCACGTGTGGCTGCAGGGCACAGATTTCAAGGCAGATTCGTACAGCAAGACTGTACAGATCAGGCATGGACTCCAAGGCAGATGTGTACAGCAGGGATCCGTACAGCAGAATAGTGTGCAGGCTGGGTGCAAATCCCAAGGCAGGCTGCACAGAAATCTAGGCAGATTTCCGATCTATGGTTGCATGGTTTTTAAGGCAGTTTGTTGTGGCATGATTCTCGAGATTTGTGAGCTAAATACAAGCTCATTAATTGCTGTAATAATTTCTGAAGTCTCCTCTGTGGGCCATCTCAATAAAAAATCTCATTTTGCTGGTTTTCCCTTCAGGGTTTTGTCCAAAGGTATTTACCCAAAAATTACTGTGTCAAAAGTGTCAGTTTCCTTAAGTTTCCGCTGTGCATGCATGTTATTAAGCTCAGTGTATTTCTGTTCATAAATATCAGATCTGAAATTTTATTGTGCATGCATTGATTCCGTGCATGAATGCATCTGAAAGTAATTTTTATTGGAAGTAGAAATCTGATCTGGGCTTTAGAGAAAACTAACACCCCATGTCCTCAAAGTGCACAAAGAGTATTGGGTACATTACAGAATGGTATCAGAGCTACTAGTTACAAAATTGGCACTGTGTGGGCCAGAAGTCAGTTGTATATGAAGAAATTGCAGTTTGTGTGACAAGTATTTAACGAAATTTCTCCATGAAAATAATTGGGGAAAATAATGTTTGAAGTTTGCAATTGTTGAATTGAGTACTGCAATTACCCAATTGGAAGGTTGTTAGAGTATTTGGGTAGCTTGTGGAGGCATAAATGAAGGAAATGCCTGAGTTGGGTATGTTCCACATATGTTAGGTCTAGTGTGGCTACTGAGTTTTGTGTACGAGGTTTTAAGTTATCTGGGACTTGGATTATTTGGTATTATGCAGACAGGTTTTCTCTTTAATGCAGGCTGGCTTTGCATTTTCTGTACCATGGCTACTTGTATTATTGAAGGCCAGCCTCCAATTATTAATTGTACTTTTTTTTCATACAAAGCTTTTCTCTTTTCTTTTCAGATATTCATGTTTTTCTTCACCATAAGGCTTAAATCTAATTTTGTTATTAAATGTTTACACTTCATCTAATATCGATGAATACATGGTACTGAATATGGTATGGCTGTCATAGATGTATGGTATGGCTGCTATTTACTGTATAGTAAATTTGTTATTAATGACTAGCATGGATGTCATTTGGTCATCATAAATGCTATTGAGTCCTTATCCAGGGTAGTAAAAAAATTATTTTAAATGTGAACCTCACAAGACTAATAAAGCAAAATGTGTGGGTTTAAACTTTAAACCCCATAAGCCTGTTGTGGGAGAAACCAAAAGAAAAGCAAGGTGTCATTCAAAACTTACTTCAATGGCCAATCTGAGAGTCAAGCATGATTAATCATTATTTATGGTAGCTCCATTTTATTCCATACCAAGGTCTATAAAGTCAGTACATCTACAATTTCCTCACAACTGACGGAAGCCTTACACATCTCTTGACACTACAACACACTATATATGTCCTTAAAATACAACCACTGCCAGTTCCCCTCAAAAGGAAGTATTCACAATTTCAAAAAAAATAAAAAATAAAAACTAAAGAGTAAAGAACAAATGAAATATGATTGTGTGTAACGAGAAAAGTGTAGATACGCGTTTGCAAAAGCAAGAAACAACTCAGCCTGAAGAATTTGGGCATATTAAACATGTGTCCCATGAAAGCAAGGTGCTGTTCTTCAGCTTCAGTAAAATTCTACTGAACACCTGATTTATAACAAGATTCTTACTTACTTACCAGCAGCTCTAAGGCTTGCAGCAATTGCACGAAGGCGATCCGGCCTTTCTGGATGAGGATTTCTCTCCATCTGAATCTGTTTCATTTGACAGCAAACCTACTCATAAATTTCCCAAAATAAAACCCACTTCTCTAGCACATATGCATATGCAGCTAACATATGAACAGACCAAGAAAAAATTATTTTTTACATCCACATTTACATACAGGAGGGCCGTGATTGGGGGAGCATGTGTGGGGGGGGGCATGTTATAGACAGAAAAATTCTAGAAGGGTTTCAAAGTGTGTATAAAACAGCATCTATACCTCTGAATGCAGAAGCATACGCTCATCAAACCCAACCGCTGTTCGTCTCTCTGACTGTACTGATGAACATGACACCCCAATCATGGGTGATATGGAAGGAGTGAGAGTAGCCATAACACAATTGCCTTCTGCCAGTAAGAGATCATAGATGTCAAGGCAGGTTCAAAAGTTAATCTAAACAGTATGGGGCCATAAATGCTCAACCTTAACATATACATTTTTGCAACTGCGTTTATCTCACCTTGTCCACAAACAGATGTRACAGTAACCAGATGTCAAAGAGGAAAAGTAAGAACATAGCTAGACACAAACATCATCCATGAAAATTTGCACAAAGGTGTCCCAAAGCCAAAGTAGAACTTAAATAACATGAGAATAAGTATTACAAAAACTTTGTAAGTYCTAACTGCAAATATTGYGGACCCTTCATGATGCACAMAAAACCTTTAGACATGTTTCCCTGTTCATAGATAAGCAGAACCATAGCATAAATAGAAGAAACAGAAGCAGATAATGTAATACAAGCTAAAGCTTGATTAATAACTGAATGAAAGTATAGCAGAATTTAGTAACTAGATGTGAAACAGTATCAACAACAAAAGTTAAAACCTAGCAAGACACAAACACCTTCAATGGAAATTTGCAGAGAGGCTTCCTATTAAAACCAAGCCAATGTAGAACTCAAATAACATGAGACTAAGTATCACAAAAGCTAAGGAAGTCTTGACTTCAAATATTATGCACTCTTCATGGAAGACACCCAAACCCTTTGGTGTGATTTCACTATTTATAATAAACAGAAGAACCATAGCATTAATAGAACATTATAGAAGCAGATAATAGAAAACAAACTAGAGCTTCATTAATGACTAAACAGAAGTACAACACAGTTCTGGTTAAAGCACTGGGTTCACAGATTCCATTTTCTTGTCGAGCTAGAAATCCCCCAAGAAGAGCTGCCTTGCAGAGTGACACTAGTGCTCTTTTAACTCTAGAACAGGCACAAGGCAACTATCTACTAACTGGCATACCTGACCTAACTATCTATCCATTGAAACTAAACGCCATAATGAATTATAATTTCAAGCTTAACATCTTTACCTAATCCAAATGGTAGGTTCTTTAATTACAGCAGTCACCCATTTGTATGTTAGTGGAATGGTGGGCCAGTGGTCTAAATACAAATGCCAGTATCTTTCCTGGGCTTACCCAGCCAAGTGTCCTTGTTTGGCCTATATCAAATATTTTACTCAAGATCAAGATGACTTTTTCAACTACTCTCTTGCCACAAGACAATTTAACTTTCAGGTTCCTCCTTGAAAAACTCTCCTACAAGTCCTCCCCTCATCGGAAAAAATAATTAGTAACTGCTCAAATGTGCGACGTACCCTGATCATATTGTCCATGTTTACTCATTTTTTGTTTGTCTCAAGTCTCCACAATTGGCGTCTTCCAGAAAGCCTTTAAAGTTTAAACAGAACACCAACTAGAAGAGTTAGACAAGTATTTCCTCCGACAGTCCTCCCATTCCACCAAATTGGAATTATTCCGTAAGCTTCTTTTGCACCACAGCTCTTCATCAGCTGCTGGATTTTGTTGTAAGCCTTGAATTTTAAGTTCTTTCAACTCCTTGCATTTCCTTCTCTTTCTAGAAAGGAGACCCATCCCCCCACCGGGTCTCGAGGTTGAGGAAGTGATACAAGCCAAACTCATAGAGGAACGAATTAGACGGTCTCGTGAACTGAACCTGAAGGTGTGGGGCATCCCTTCCCCATCCTCAGCTCAAGTGAACTCTATGCAAGCAAGGGTTTCTTTCCTTCGGGACACCCTGGGTCTTCCTGATCTTAATGTTGAGAGTGCATTATATGGCACAGATTCCACTCTTTTCCTTAGACTTTGGGGGATAGGTTGAGGGCTCTCCATGCCAAGAGGATTCTCTTCTCTTCAAACACTAACCTCGCACGTTCCCAAGTGGAAAAAAGAAATCCAAAGATCAGGTATCCGGGGCCTTTTGGTCCTAATCGAGCTCTTTTTACGATGCACTCAAACCCTCGAATATTCACTTTTGACTGAGCCCAACGTGAGTCTCGTTCAGCCAATTCCTCAACATCCAAGGTATCAATGTTTTTGAATATGTAGGCAGGAGACCTGGAGTTCCAATGGTGTCCCGGATTCAAGAGGCATAGCTTGCCATTTTCAAGATTCTCTCTAGGGAAAAGTCACCTTGATTGCGTCAGATGATTCGACTTGGTTCATGTGGGTCCAAATTATTGGTATGGTTCCCCTACCCCATGACATTCACATTGTGATCTGCTACTTCCCCTTCACATCATCAGACTTTGAGACTTTACCTTACACAGGGATGCTTATCTCACTTGCATTAGGATTGTCCAGTACTCAACCAAGGGGGATGTCATCCCCTGGGGGGATTTCAATGCCCATACTAGGGATTGGTAGATTCCACTTCACGATAGGTTTGAAGATGCTCTCTACCTCCAAAAGATTGACAAAGCCTCAATGGATCTTCGTGTCATTTCAGACAATGTCTTGGAGCATCCCTCACCATACGGCAGACACCTTTTGAATCTTGATGAGTTCCATGAGTTATTGATTCTAAATGCCCTACTCGACTTCCAAAGTTTTCACTTGTTTCCTTCACAACAGAGGAGATCTGCCATTTCTCTATCACCACGATCCCCTTAGTAAACTATGCCCTCATCTCTAGCAGTAGACACATGATGGTGGTCTCCTAGTAATTCCGAGCATTTGTGGAGAGTTTGGGTCAATTTCGACAAGTTTCAAATTTTTGGGACCGGATGGCTATTTTAAAAAGTTCCTATTTTTAGCACTCATTGTCATCTCCAGCAGTGACAAGTGGTAGGCTCAGATTTCGACATGTAGCAAAGTATCAAGATGATGCGGCATCTACATGGCATCATGGACCAAGGGCGCATTTTCCAAGGATTATGTATTAAATGAGAATTAATTAAGCTAAAGAGGTGGTGCATGGGTGAGGTGGCATTGTCTGGAAAAAGTTTAGCTACTCAAGACTAATTTTTCTCACTCTATTCCTCTCACTTTCAATATTCTCACTTTCCATGCAACTAGTTTCTAAAAATTCTCCCTAAATTGCTTTTAAAACGCAAAATTCCTAAATTTTAGGAAATCCCTAAAAAATAGGGCGAAATTCCCCAATCAAGGCTTAATTTTCTCATTAACTTTTCCTCACTCACCATATCTTCACTTTCCATGTGTCAATTTCCAAAAATTCACCTTAAATTGCTTTTAAACGCAAATTTCCCAAAATTTAGGAAAATCCCTAAAAAATAGGGCGAAATTCCCCTTGGCTAAATTACTTGGCCAAATTTAGCATTTAAACATGCTTTTAATTCCTAATTTATTCCCCCATGCGTTAACTCTCCTATTTTTCACATGAATTAACTCTCTCTCCCTTCCCCATGTGCTTCTACTCACTCATTACTTGGCCAAATTTAGCATTTAAACATGCTTTTAATTCCTAATTTATTCCCCCATGAGTTAACTCTCCTATTTTTCACATGAATTGACTCTCTCTCCCTTCCCCATGCACTTCTACTCCCTCTGCTTCTCTCATGCGCCATACTCTCTCTATCCTTGGTAATTGTGCCTCCTCTCTTATATATTGGATGGTCTTCATTGGTTATTGGTCAGATATTGCAGCAGCTAGCATACTTTCTCTCTCTCTCATTCTTCTCTCTCTTTCTTTAGTCTAAGATACTCTTCTTTGAGCAAAGTGACCGTTGTATCGGTTGTGGACTTGTCAATTGTGGCGCAACCAACCCTCTTGCAAGCCTATCAATAAAGAAATTTTGTGTTTGTGTTCTAAACTTATTTCTTAATGGTATTTTGTGAATTTTGCACATAGATCAGTATCTTTTCCTTCCTGTTCATTGTGGTTTATGTTGATATTTTGAACAGTTTTTTGGTTATTTCTCTCTCTTTTATTGTGCTAACCCTGCAGGATCCCTCCAAGCAAAAAAGAACGATTTTTCCCCTTGTTTTGGACAGTTTTAACACGCTGTCCAAAATGTATCAGCGGTTGTTTTTCATCAATAAATGCAGAAAATCAGACTTAGGACAGCGGCAAATTACCTTAGGGACTCCCCCCTGAGGCTGGCAAGCACCAGCCCAAACAGAGAGGGGTCTAGCCCATGACAAGTTGGGACTTTTCTCCTTGAATTAGCCAAGTTTTCATCGCTGTAATAACAGGTTATATCAGCTCAATTGGAGGGTGGAAATTTGTGCTAACAAGTCTGTACAGTGTTGTACAGCACATCAGGCAGGCAGATTCTCAGTTGTCCAACAAGCAGATTTATCTCAGTAAGTGCAGATCTGATTTTTTTTGTGTATAATGTATAGTTGTTAGTTTGACAGCTTGTGGAGGTTTCCTTGTAAGCTTGGAATTTAAATGAAAAGCTCATTTGAGGGTGTAATTATTGGTGTATCGTGTTTATGCGTTTGTTGTTCATTTTCAGCTATATGTGTGACTCTTGCATGTTCAAAGTATCTATTTTTGTAATTAAATAAGTTCAGATTTAATTTATTTAATAAGAGAAATATAGGACACCAGTCACCTTGGGCTAGAAAATTCACAACCTCCACTTACGAAGATCCCACCATTCCCTCCTTCACCATAAGAATTGTACCTTCATTTACTAGAAGAGAGGTGACCTATGCGCAACCCTTCTTCATTCTCCCAAGACCTTCTAGCATCCTCACTTACCCTGCCATTCAAACCTCCCTATAGACATTGACTCCCAATCCCCTTTCACTCATACCTTCATACTATACGATGTCCCTGCTACAACCTTAGTCACCTGGTTCATGTTCGTGTTCGAATTCGGCAAGCTTGAAGTTCGACAAAATATCGACAGTCAAAATTTTGTGGATAAAATTCGGCATTAAGTTCGACAGAATACAAAATTTGAAAAATAAAAAATATATATAATAAAATTTAATACTCTCATTATAACACAAATGATAAAAATCTAAAAACATGTTAATGAAAGTTATAAAACATAACATTAAAAAGTTTTACAAAAGTGAGCATGCAAAAAAAAAACTAGAACATGAACACAAGTTTCAGTGTCGATGTTCCTGTGGCCTACTTACTACATCAATAAGCTCTATGTCATCAAGAGCACTAGGAGCAGTAAAACCACTAGAAGCATGATCACCACTAAGTTCAAAACTAGCTCTATCACTCTCTCTCAATGCCAAGATCAAGAAATGAGAGAAGCTACAAAGGCACTAATGTTGGAAAATATTTGAATTTTTCGAGTGTTATGAATGGCCAAAACTCATATAAAAGTCAATGACAACTTACTTGACCAATAATCTGAAGTGTTTTATTCCTCTCGTTGGAATGTATATATATATTCTATTTTTATAATTTTCTCTCATTTTATATTCTTTATTTATAAAAAATAAATTAAAAATAATACACCTTTTAGAATTTAATATAATATTTTAAAATTCAATATGACAGATATATAATGTTCTTACCTGATACTAAACGCATGAGCATTAAAATATGAAAAGATAAATATATATATATATATATATATATATAAACTTACTTTAAATTTAGATAATTTAAAACTTTAATTTCCTAGTTAGGTTTAAATTCGGCATTAAATTCGGCTTGAAGTTCGAATTCGACATTAAATTCAGCATTAAATTTGGCTTGAAGTTTGGCATTAAATTCAGCTTGAAGTTCGACGAATTTCATCGAATAAATTCGGGATTGGATAAATATCGGCGAATTTCGAATTTTATGCTTGAAAATCGTCGAACCCGATGACTAAGGCTACAACCTCATATCGTGGTCACCTCCACAACATCCTTGTGCTACTTGTTCTTCAGCTCAGATATATGGGATGTAGTATGGGAGTTGAACTCTAGTATAGTGACCAAAGAGGAGAGATTCCAAGAGATATTCTTCAAACATTGTATCCATCCTCTCATAGGTTACAATCTTGATTTGTTCAACCATGTTGTTTTCTTAAGATTCCCATATGCCTAGTCCCACCACACCATTCACCTGATATGAGTTTCAGAACTAATCCAAATAACTACAGGATGATCATGGTAGGACACACGTTCTCCAAACTCTATACCATCGCCCTTTATCTGCAACTATTAGTGAAGCTTAGAGACGGCACCTGAGGGCCAGAGGGCAAGCAAGATTTTGTCCCAAGCATCAAACTACTAATCGTATTAGCCATAATTGAGGAGGCAAGGCACCGCTTTTCGAAAGTTCAATGTTGCTTTGTGGACTTCCAGAAAGTGTTTGACTTAGTTCCAAGGGAGGCATTTTTTAGCTACTTTAAGACAATGGCACATCAGAGACCCTCATCATTGTAATCATGCACCTTTGTAATGTACTTAGGAGGATAATATGGGATACCTAGGGAGGTACCCAAGGGGATAATGAATGTAATGTGGCCATAATCATGGAATAGGCCCATTTGGTAGTTAATGGATGATAAATAGGCTTACTAGGTAGTTAAGAAGAAATAATATAATAATAAGGTTTAGTTGGCATAGACCCCTAGGAATACTCCTGAGAGTATAAATACACATAAGTTTCATTGTATTGAGATATGTTGGAGGTTGGATGTTAATTCTTGTAGCAAGCATTGCGTATGGAGTGATTCCTTCCATAAGGAGTATTTGATGGTGTTACCCCGCCTTAAGGGTTCTTCTCTGTATTCTTGTGTTGTTTATGGTTTGAATGTTTGGTATTTTTTGAAGACAAGAGTTTAATTCTCAAGATTAAGGGTTAATCTTTCATATTTTGATCTTTTATATTAATGACTTCTATGACTTGGTAATTGTCTATATTATGCTTTGAATTGTTTATTGTCTTATACAGGTGAACCAATTACTTTGTTACCTCTCTTACCCCTCCTAGACCTAGACCTAACATTTAGGTGACCAAGATAGGAGGTTGTAGGCTCGGTTAATCTTGCTATTTGTTCCCTTGAGGTCACGAGGGAAGCCTCCCTTGTGTTGAACCTTCTTCCATCACTAAAACGAGGGAAGTATCTACTTAGGTGACAGTGGTAGAAACTTTCAATTATTACACAAGATTGGGATCTTGTGGAGACCTTTGCACAAGTACAAATCCTATGATAACATTTTGGTGCCATTGCCGGGGAGAATTGAGTCATTTTTCCTTCGACATCTTTCTGATAAACTCATCCCAAAATCCCTTATCCTCAAGTTTGTCTGGCGACTCTACTGAGGGTAGAATCTCTCACTTACCTTTGAGGATCCTAAAGGGAGCATCTGGCAACTCCATTAAGCTCAAGTATTGAGAGTGTTAACCAAAGTCTTAATAGGATGTTTACTAACCCTCCTAAAGATTATAGAAGAAAGCTTCCTCACAATTCTCCCATAGTCAAATCTTTATTCGGTGGAAAACTTTCTCTATCCTCAATGGCTCAAAAGCCATGGGTGGCCAATGTCTTCAAACCTTTAGACATGTCTGCAATCCCAGGATATCCTCATAACATGCCTCAGAAGTTTGAAAAGTGGTTTCTGAGGGTGGAATATTGTTTTGTTGAGGGTATTAAGAAGGAGCTCACAATTCCTTATAACCCGCAGCATAATGGAGTGGCAAAGCGCAAGAATAGGAGCATGGTGGGTACAGCTCGTGCGATGATACATGATCAAGGGTTACCGATGTTTTTATGGGCATAGGCATGTCACAGAATTGTATACATACAGAACAAGAGTCCCCATACCATTCTGAGGAAATTGACATGCAAGGAGGTTTATACAGGTACCAGGCCAGAGGTGAGTCATCTTTGCATATTTGGGAGTGTCTGCTATTGTCATGTCCCTTCGGAGAAGAGGACAAAGTTGGACCCTGCGGGAGAGAAGGGATACTTGTTGGTTACAGTGAGGTATTCAAGGCCTACCACATCTTTGTGTCAGGGCGCAGGAGAATTGTTGTAAGCAGGGACGTTCAATTCGAGGAGGAACGAGCCTTGAGGAGATCCAGAGATATGCCAATGCAGGTAGAGGTCTAGCAGGGACAAGACTCAGGGCAGAAGATTGAGGAGATACAAAGTATTGAGTCACAAGCACAGGTACAAGTACAAGTACTAGTCTTGAGAGGGAGACTAGTGGATAGGACAGTAAGGAGACTGGTGAAGAGAATGAGCAGCATGAGGCTATTCCACAGGATATTGAGCCTAGGCCACAACCTAAGTGGTACAGGTCAACAGATAGTGATTCTAGACAGGTAGGACCTCTAGAGAGATCTTTTAGTCAGAGTAAACCACCGCAGATACTTGGGTACATGGCAATCATGACAGAGCTTATAGATGTCGAGCCTTCCACTTATGAGCAGGTTGCACAGCATGGAGTGTGGCAAGAAGCCATGATGGAGAAGTATACCTCCATTATGAAGAACGATGTATGGGAGGTGGTATATATATATATAGGGTGCCCATGATAGAGGACAAACGGGTGGTTAGCTCCAGATGGATATACAAATTCAAGCATGCGACAAATGGAAGCATGGAGAAGTATAAGGCACGCTTCATAGCCAAAGGGTTTGCACAAAAAGAGGGATTCGATTACGAGGAGACTTTCGCCCCGGTGGCTAGATATTCCTCCATCCGAGCAGTTATGTCATTAGCAGCAGAGATGGGATGGTGCGTTCATCAGATGGATGTAAAGATTGCCTTCCTCAATGGAGTTATTGAGGAATAAGTCTATATTGAGCAGCCTAAGGGTTTTGAGGTTGAAGACGGGGATACGCATGTTGCAGGTTGAGACGAGCCTTGTATGGGCTCAAGCAGGCACCTCGGGAGTGGTACTCAAGGATTGACAACTACTTGAGAGAGATGGGATTCCAGCAGAGTCAGGTTGATCTAAACCTCTATTTTCTAGCAGGTGAGGTACCTCTCATACTGGTACTTTATGTTCATGATCTCTTTCTTACTGGAGATGAGCAGCTAATTGCAGACTGCAAGGCTAACCTTGCAGCAGAGTTCGATATGAAAGACCTTGGTTTGATGCATTACTCCCTTGGTCTGGAAGTTTGGCAGACAGATGGGAGCTTCTTCTTAAGACAGAGGTTTGGAAAAACGTAGCGCTTAGAAAGTGGTAACTCAAGAGCAAGCGCACCCTCGACAAAGGCGCTCATAGAAATAGACTCATTGACACCATAAGCCATGAAGTAAGCCCAACACCTACCACTATCACACTTACTCTTGAAGGGTTCTTTTCTTTCACTACTTCCCTCGGGACATATCCCTCTACTTGGGTCTTTGCTTTCACTGTTTTCATCGACACACCTAATAGGTTCAGATGAAGGTCCTCCCATATTCAAACTTGTCAACTTACATAAAGTCCTGAGCTGATATGAAATTTGAAGGGGATACCTAGTGTGAATCGTTCATGTGGCTTATATCTTAAGTAACAACTTACTTTGCATGATCTAAGGACTAGTATATCTTATGAACATTAGCTTACTTGATTTCATATTTTGATCTGGATGCCCCTACATGGTTCTTGAAGGACACACCAGGATTTCACCCAGGACGTTGTGTCTCAATTCTAGGATATGGCATGTGTGATGCAAAGCATTGGGTCACCCAATGGCTTGCTGACACATTCAGACATTGTCTCTCACATCTTCTAGACCCTGAAAAATGGACAAATGGGATTAATTTTAATAGATATGGTCATGGTGGCATAGAGATAAGCAGAAAGCCCACACCCTGGGCTCTACACCCCAGAGACTATCATGCATTGGATGGAGGACGTTGCATAGCGAGATGATTGGAGGAAACTCAAAGATGACACACAGCCTTCTCCTACTTGGATACCATCCCTTATACCTTGGACATTGGGCATTTAGATGATGACGTCATGCTAGGGTTTGATAGAGATGATGGGGTTTGTTGCCACTTGGATACCAATGATGACTTGAGATGTGGCATAGCATTCCTCCACCATGCATGCACTTCAGACAATGACACATGGCCTTGGAGAGGCCCTCGTAGCCCATTGGAGGCATGGCATCATCGCACGTGTGACCATTATCGTATTATTTTCATGATTTGACATTTGTAGAGGCTAACTTGAGGGGTCG
>ML802485.1:17882-35082 GCA_009831015.1 Picea engelmannii
GACCAATGGTGACAGCGTTACCCACAAGTACTTTCACAGAAATGAGAAGGTTGGCTCGTGATGAGACCCCCTTTCCCTTGGCCATGCAACCAAGAGTCACTACCCTGGCGTGGTAACAAGCTGGTAGTAATGTCATACTGCTAGGTACCCATGCACCTAATAGGTTGGCTCGTGATGAGACCCCCTATCCTCTGATCAAGTCTTGTTTTATTATTTTTACAAGTCCCTCTTTTTTCTTCCTGAGAAGCCTTTTATTGCTTTCTCGGGGATCCCTGGGCGAAGCATCTCAAGGTTTTATTCTTGGCTTTTATCTTTTACCAGCTTGCTTTTACCTTCTGGGCCTTTAGCCCCTTCTTCCCACGAGATAAGGTACAATCCTGAAAATAGGTCAACCCAGTGCCTGGACAAGTGGAATGGGATAGGTGAGCGGGAAGCAAGATGAAAAAGTGGTGTCGTGAAGGGAGCAGACGATGGATTTTCATAAATCTCCCCTAGTGGCAAACCAAAAACCTAAGGACTCAGGCTTACTAGGGCATCTTGTCAATCCCCCCAGACATGGTCAAGTGGGCAAGTGTAAGATCCAAGCATTTGTTAGAAACAAAAAGAATCAAATGCACATATTCAAGGGTTTTAATGATCAAAGTGACACATACCATGATACCCGGACTAATTACCTCATGGAGCAAGAACCATCTCTGACACAAGACCAAGCCGATGGTGATGGATGTTGTTGCTGCTTACAAGATAAAGGTGTTGGAAGAAAGAAAAGGTGGGCCCTCCAGGGCCATGCTAAAGTCAATCCTGCTCTCGATATTCCATGTCCAGTACCTGTGGGCCTCGAGACATGATCTCCTAGTTATCCCTAAAAGTGGGGGATAACAGGGTTCATGACATACAAGGGGTTGTAGTGTCTCACTTATGAGTGCCTTTGTAGAGAGTGTGTTGCACTTTCGTTTTCAATGCAACCTTTTTTCCAAGCCCATTTATTGCCTTTTATTCTTTTAGGATGTTTCCAAGTTGAAGCCAAGGTGGGGCTTCTACCTAAGCATGAAAATTTGTGCCCACCTTGACTCTACCCTAGTCACATCATGCTTCCCCAAGTTGAAAACATGTGTGGGGCTTCTACCTAAGCAATAAAAACAGTGCTCACAGATGCTCCACCCTGGTTGGCATTTGTTATTAGTTATTCTTTTACGGGTCCCATCAGTTTCTCATGAGAGACATTTCATTCTCCTCGAGATCCCTAGGCGAGCATCTAGAAGGTTAATGATTTGGCTTTTATATTTTGTCAGCTACAAGCCTCTCGGGCCTTCGGCCCCTTCTTCCCATGAAGTGAGGGACAACCTCTTCTTGGGTCAGTACACCCGAAAATCCCAAAAGGTAAGGAGATGAGGGGATGAAGTGTGGAAAGTGACAAGTATGGTCAGGAATGGCAAGATGACTTATCAAGAGAACCTCCTAGTAGCAATCATATCCCTAAGGGTGACCCACTTGCTAGGGTGCAATGTCAACCACCAAAGTGAAGCAGGGCAAAGAGCATAATGTCCAAGCAAACGTCACATAATCAAAAGCAGTAATAGATGCAACAAACTCAAATGCCTCAAATATTGAAATGACACTCACCATAATACCTGGCTTGTACCTCATGGAGCAAGACCCAATGTCTTTCGGAGGCCAGCTGACGTGGTGGATACCGTCGTGATGATCCTGGAGCTATGGTGGTGAGGTGGGTCTCTATCTATGCAAGTGGACACTGTTGGTCAAGCTGTCTCTCGGTACTCTATGTCTGCAACCTGAGGGCCTCGAAACATCATCTCCTTAGTTATCCCTAGGGATTGGGGATAACATCTGGCTCCTACTTGGGGACATGTACTCGCCATAGAGTGCATGAGAACCGCAGCATCTCCTAGTGGACCTGTGCCTACACTGAAACATAACATTGTAAAATCTAGGGTGGTTCTATCACCCTTTGTCCATACATATCAAAAACCAAAAATGAAAATTGATCCAGAAAAGAAAATTTTAGCATTTTTTCCCGAAACCTCTAAGCTAAGTATGAAATCAATATGCAAGTAGAGCCAAAAGAAATATGAAATGCAGCTAAACTATCATGACCAATCAATCTGCAAATGCAAAAAATCAAAATGACCTACCTACTTACCTGGGGCCCTAAAGATTAGGTCCTAAAATGTTAGGTGAAGTCATGTAACCAGTGCAACCAGCTGATCATCTCATCAAGGTATCTCCCCCTATGCTTAATCATGTTGATGAGGTATCTCCCCCTATGCTTAATCATGTAATACAACAAAGATAAGTCAAGCACATAACAATCATGAGCATAAATAGACATATAATCAATCATGAAACGAAGCTCATGGAGATGGGTGGGAGGGAGAAAATCGTGCTGGAAAGAACATCCACAAGCCTGATCAATCCATCTTTGAACGGGACTATCGTGTGTAGATGATGGCTCATCTATATGACTGAAATCGACCATCTCCTTGTCTTTGTGTGTAGCAAGAACAGAAGTAAGTCAGGGCAACTTCAAGTGGATCTTCAACATGATGCACTTTGTAGAAGTCTTCTTCATCACTGAAACCATATTTCTCTACGATCAGGGCACATAAGGAATTTAATCTATGACACATTCCAGCAAGATCTAGTGTCAACAAATCAGTAGGGTTTTCTTCAACATTCTCTTCATCTGCAAGGGCTTGTTCTTCATCTTCACTTGGAATGTCACCGCTTCTCGAATGTTGAGAGGAGATAAGGGATCCCAAGAAGAACTGATGATTTTCCAAACAAAAGGAAAAGGGGCAAGGCATAGCCTTAGGTCTAGAGAAAAAATCTTTTGCTAGTCCTAGAAAAGGTCGTTTCTTTACCTGCAAATCCCTGCCAAAAGTCTCAATATGAAAATACTTTTGTTTGGTAGCATGGGCCTCGGATTCTTCTGGACTGGCCACAACCTGGTGTCGATCAAGATCTGAGCACGAGAGTGGCTGGAAATCTTCATAGAACAAGCTCGAGTTACCGAAAGGATACTCGTCGCAACTCTCAAGGGATGGTTGAGAATCATCATGAGCACATTGCAACACGTTATCTTCAAACGGACAAAATAAGTCTATAACCATATCATCATCGGGTTGCCAAACAACTGAATCATACGTGCACGAAGACTAGTCCTCTGAAGATGACCACTCAAACCCTTTTACTTGAGAGCTAGCTTCAATGTCATAAATAGGATCTCTATCAATAATGAAGCAACCCACATCCCATCTACATCTCCCAACCTAGATGAAATCATCAATGTGATTGTCAACTATATCCGGTGGTTGTTCCACGATCTCATCTGCATCATAGGAGTTGATTACCTCTTCACAAGACCGGACAACTTCATTTTCTTCAAAAGGGAAAGCAGATAACAATGTCACGTTCAGGCCTTCTGCAAGAGAAAATTCATCGAGATCCTTTTGGCAGCTTTCTTCACTTCCACAATCATGGAATAAAGCATCATCAAAGTTTTCAAAAGTATTATAACTTGCCATGTTCCCCTTTTGATGTACAAGAGAAACAGAAGACTGGATGTCTTCATCAAAGGGGTGGGCAAACACAACCGCTTCATCTTCAGAGGGATCTTCTTTCTCTTGGCAACTTTCTTCATGAATCTGTTCTTCAAGCACCTCTTCTGCAGGTGGTGGGTGATACTCTTCTTCAACTTCACACTCTTCAGTTGTTGTCTCGACCAGAAAACCTTCTCTGTAAAGGACATCTTTGAGCTCTTGGAGGGTAGTCTGCAAATCCTGAGTAGTTGGCCCCCAATACTTGAGAAATTCTTCAACAAGCTTTGTAGAAGATCAAACACTTTTCGGATCACACGAGTCTGCGAGCCACTTCCTTTGACTAGAGTCCAGAGAAGATACAAAAAATTTCATTAGTACATCCTCATGCATTACATTTATACTTGAATCATACCTCATATAGTTCACAACATGGGTGACTGCTAGAGTTGGGTCACCATCGAATTTGGGGCAATTTTCCCTCCACCCTGCAGGGAAAAGGTTCAGGTATCCAGGGATATTTTGAACATCGATAGAAGGGTATACCTTGTGGACGGCCCATGGTAAATCCCATGATGCCATGGTTCCATTATCTGGGATGTTGCTTCAATGGAGTCACGGTGTCACCAGATGAACTTAATGTTCAAAGAACAACCCTAAGTTCTTGCCCTTGATCCAGGGACAGTAATTTTATTTTGACTGGACACAGCAACATCCAAATGCAAGGAGTTTTCAATTTAGTTTTAACTTTAATTGTTGCTAAACGGTAAGTGGAAGAATGAAAATCTTAGATTGAACTGTTTTGTAGCTGAAGTCAACAGCCCAAAATTGCTTTGAAACTTGAGAAATCAAGAATACTCTTGAGAATCTGTAGAATTCAAATGGCAGCTTTTGTAGTAGTAATGGAGGTAAAGCCACTGAGCTCAACTCAGAATTCATGATCTATAGGAAAGCAGAATATTTCACAACATCTAACACAAGGCAGATTACTAGAAAAGATTTGTTTTACTGCTTTTTAAATGTAGAATTCGCTGTTCAGTACTTTAAAGAAAGCCAAAGATGGATGGGATAAGTCAATTAGATCTTCATGCAAGCGACGCAGATTGATAATCAAAGACTATAAGATATTAGACTCTTCTACCTTTTTGGAACCACTTCATATCCCTTATTTAGATATTTTTGAACCAGACGTCTTGTGTAAAATATAAATCAACTGTTTCTGATACTAGAAAACTCCTTTATTAACACACTTTAAATTTAAGGAGTTCACTGATATTTACAATTTAGATTTGAGATCACTGATTCAGAGAATGATGAATAATGAAGACTAGCAGTTGTGCATAACCTATTATTAGTCCTCCTTTATCAGCCTGTGTCACAGATTTATGTATTATTTTGAAGGTGTGAACTTGATTAATATTGTCAGTAAACTCTATCCAACTCTCAAATTATCCTAAACCAGCTAGTACATGTTTCAGGTGTCAGGAAGTTTTAATTCATGGAATTAGGTCCAATCTGAGAATGAGTACAGATATTGTGCATAACACCTCTAAATCTGGCCATAGTCTCTGTTTATTCTCAGGCTATCAATCTACTGATCACATTTTCATTTTGTAATTGGGTTATCAAGATACTGAAGTCAAGCTGTCAACTGAGCCGATGTTAAGCTATCATCTTCTTTCATTGTATTAATTATATATGTCTTAAAATAAAGAAAAAATCAAGTTTCCACCATGAAATCGATCAGAAGTGTAGAATTCGGAGTCCCCAACTAGTTTCTAACATGAATCTCATCAACAACTTTTTCCCAGACTTGTTAGGAGAGCCAGTGGGTGATCTGTACTAAACCCATTTTCATTGGCTGCTACTGATCCAGGGCTTCGGACTTGACACCCTCCTTCATATACGTACCCCGTTTTACCCAATTGAGCTTTCTAGTGCTTCATTGTATATATTCTAAAACCTGCTTTATTTCACCTCTTGTTCTCTTTTGGTTTCTAACTTTTCTTTGGAGATGTTTTAGGCTCTCCCAATCTACATTTTTATTGCAGTCCCACTGGCAGTATTGGCCACGAGAGGACATACTAATCTTTCAATTAGCTGTCAAAGACTACACAATATAGCACATGTTCAAGACCCACATAAAATTTCATAAATGAGTGGGTTGATTCACAGAACATGCCCTGATGTAAATGTTCTCATGACATCACTCATAGATGGTAAGTAAGATAAAACTCATATTACAAAAGCATAAAAGTAGATCAGAACAAGAAATATCAAATGCTACAAATTGATTGATTTAGAAAAGTAGCTAAAGTCATATCAGAAAGTCTCAAAAATACTAAAGCTACGCTAAAATCAAACCTTCTCCGGGTGCATGTATTATGTAATATATATTTCAAGCAAAAGAGTATACTAATCACCTTCTAGCCTCTCGTCTGGAACCTCAGAATTGCTCGGCCTTTCTGCAGGTAGATAGGGTGATGCGAAAAATCCCTGACTGAGGATGTCTGAATTGCGATGTTCTCCACATGACTTAAGGGATACAGATAGCATATTTCTTGTCAGCAATGAATGTATAAATTTCCATGAAGGAGTTAACCTTGGACTAAGCTCCAAACAAATTAGAACATAAACAAGCATGCAATCAGAAAAATAAATCTGTTTAAATCAAACATAACTCCGCAAGTGGCCATACATCACAGTGGACTGAATCATCAGAATTGGCCATCGTGCAATTGGTGCAATACCATTTCATCTGCACAGCAACACCTTCAAAAGGCTCCCAGTCCGTGTCATCGTCATCTTCATCACCTTCCAACAGCCCTTCATGCTCATACAAAGCAAGCAATTGCTCTGAACTTTTCCTATTACGACCTTGTTCTCTTATATTTGCTATGGATACATGCCCCATATCTTCAGCAGCACTAACCTCTTCACTGCCTTCCCTGCCATTCCTTCCACAACCAATTGCATTACCATGCTCAGTGCCTTCAACTGTAACGGCCATGCATGCTTGCCTTTGAGGAATCGAACCCGTATTATTGATAGCTACATTATCAGATGAATTTTCTTCCTCATCATCTATGCTGCTTTCATAATATTCCTCTTCCATGTCATCATTGTCCATCTCTTTCTGAAATTTGCCATGCCAGCATTTTTTATCGGTTCCCTGCTCACCCTTTTCTTGTTGCATAAACTCTGGTACATCTGCCATTGGAATATTTATTTTTTCATACAATACAAGTTTTATCTTTTCAATATGGCTTTCAATGAATACCCTGGTGCCCACTATGTCCAACAAAAATACTACAAATAAAAATCTTGGCACATGAACCTGCAAGCAACAGGAGCAACTAGATTAGATGAAGAAGAACCAAGCCAGAAGATTACACCCTGATAAATGAGAAAATAAATTAAAACAGAGTATTTACAAGAATCTCAGAGTCACAGAAAACAAATTTAAAGCAATAACAGTGACATGGGTGAAAGACAACAGACTAAAAATAGATCAGCCACAAAGAACATAAGAAGAGTTGAAACATCAAGGATCAAAGAATGTCAGTACAAAAGCATCTCCATGCTTCTTCCAACTCCGTTAACACTAATACTGCTATGTGATTAAAAGAACTCTAGAAGGACAATGCACAAATTCCATCCAAGTATTATATACTTCCCAAATACTTCTCCCAAACTTCAACATGTCAGCCACCATTTGACCCTAGAAAAATAACATTAGTCTAGAAAGGTTTTGTTAATATTAGAGTCTATTTGAAAGCTCGGATATGTTTTGTTAAGACAGTTGCAAAATTAATATATAATAGGCTGTGAAGATATTACAAACTCGAGGTACCGAGCAAATTACAGAATACATGGCATAGATGGTTAGTAATTTTGGTTGTAGGTGATGCCTTATTTCCCCACCAGTTAGATATGTATCCATTAAAGATTTTAATAACTCTTGAAATGGGGAAAATACAGCCCAGAAACAGTTGCTGGAGGTTTTGTATTGATACCTTACTAGACTACTTTCAGAAGAAACTTCATAAACACTGACACCATGTATATGCTGTACATAGAAGTGTACATATCATCGAAACGTAGTCCATTGGCATTAACCATAAAAAAAGCCCATATACATACAAAGATTTGATAAATGAACCTAAATCTTTCCACTACCAAACTATACCTAGTGGACCTGAACAAATAACCACACAAATCGTAGCATAACATATTTCATTGTATTCTCAAGTAGAAAGTGAGGCCGGTAAACAAATATAATTAAGTAGATACCACCTTAGTACTCAAAATGATACAATATGATCTCAGAAAAAAAATGAATCATCTACATTTGAACACACTAAATATTTTTTTTAAATAAGAGGATATTTGAAGAGGATCTGTTCTTCAGTATGACAGTCACACTTGAGAAGTAGTGTATCCAAAGATGATTCTTCTGGGTAAATAGCCCATGCACTAAGATTACAAACCAGCAAACTCATATCTGCTCTGAATCCTCATAGAAACTAAACTAGGATTTACTCCCCATAGGTAGAGAAAAAAGAGCATTTTATACTTTGATACCTTGTTTATGATGTTTATTTGACCTACTCTTGCATATTTTAATTCAGATGTATTTAATAAAAGGAGATTTCCTTTGGTGAATCAGACAGAAAGACACCACAGTACATGAGGGAATGGCCTTCTCCATCCCCGAGTTCTATCGGCATAAACATATCATCAGCCATATGCTATACCAGTCTGCTTATCGCAAACTATAGATGTTCAAGGAGACCTAGTAGACAGGACAGATCAGTTCCAACAAAAATAACACAACCATATAGGACACAAAAGGAGAACCTGATTGCCAAAATCCTTCATGCCCAGTAGGACACCTTAACCTTGAAGACACTATTGGAGAAGCACTAGAGAAATCCCCCAACAGATAATATTGCAATGCTCCCATGCCAAAACTGAACCTAATATCGTGGTCAATGATAAGAAAGACTCCATTATAGGGGCAGTGACTAAGCAACAAACCAAGGGCAATTATCAAGCACACCTGCATATCAAATGCACCCTATGATGACTCAAAAAATTTCATTGAACAAGCCTACGACACCTCCAAGTGACTGATGATATACAGGAGTCCATGTTGGCCGCACTAATTTGGCTAGCTCTGACCAAGATGTCAACTCTTCAAGCTTCGCAAACATAATGGCCTCCCTGTCACCAAATGGGGTCTCCAGATTCCAGGACAAAAATCTTTCTGGTATGGAACTGTACAAACAAGAAACCTCCCAGAAATGTTTCAAGGATATATGACATTCACAATTCTAGAGAATGTAAAATTTCCCGACAACTTCAAACAACCATTTCTGGCCTCAACATGAGCATTTCCAAGAATAAACTTTACTTTCTTTTGACTTTTGTGGAGCTCCAGTTGCAGATCTCAGTACAGATCCCACCTGGATGGCAGACATCCCAGCTCTATGAGGCATCAGAGCCCTCTATCAATTGCCACTCCATGACCACTCTATCAATTGCCCTCTTTGTGGGTACCGCCTCAACCATGAAATAACTTGTGGTTGTGATAATCCATCAAAAACCATTGCTAGAGGTTTTTTTTAATTCCCTAATAAAATACAAGCCCCATTGCTAAAATGGTGCCTCTACAACCACCAATTATAAAGGTAAGCCTACCAAATGTTGCCTTCCAGCGAATTGTTGACAAGGTTGACATGATCTATCAAAGGTATGGACATCATAAAATATCATTGGCCAATAATACCCAACCCTCAAAATCTTGTGAGTTGTCATCCTGGCTACATAATGTCCTTCACATAAACCGACATGCAACTTTGTCATAAGATTTTTAGCTTAACATCATCCACACATCTTAGCACTAATCCTTCTAGGTTTCTCCAACCTATACCTCCCTGGATCAAACAATATTTCGATGTCTTCAATCTTAATGCTCTTCTCTTATGATCTACCAAATGATCCAGACATGATAAGTTCTAGAAATAGTAAACGATGTCCACATACCAATCACACTGCTATAATTCCTCAAGGAGTATCGAAACCATTTTGGGCCCTGGGGCCATATTCCTTATCCAAATTCAATGCCTTTTCATTTCCTTATGGTAACATCCTGGCTAATCACTAACCCTTAACTACCTTCGTCGATCTAACTTCCAAATCTTACTCCTGAATCCCCGATACCCACTTTTCTCTAATACCTAAACAATCCTATTGCAGCAATATTTCTTTTATAGCTAAGTGAGGCACATAAGCAATGATTCTGGAATATCCCGCATAACTTCTAAAATGCTTCAAAGATTGAACTAGAGCATAAGCTTGTCTCTAACATGATGGCATATTTCAATTCCACATCTCTAAGTGCCTTGCTCATGAAAGCTATGGGTTGTTCTGTATTATGATCATTCTTTTGCAATAACACCGAGGTAATAGTCTCCTCTAATGCAAATGAGAATATATGAAAACTCTTTGAATAGTTAAGGCTCACAAAATTGGAGCTATCACAATAGCTTCCTTTATCTTTGTTAGAATTAGGGAAAAAATAGAAACAATAATGCTTTTAAATTTCTGTTCACTAGATCAGCACATATGAGAAAAGAAATAAACAGATCTAAATTAAATTCTGAGTATAAACAAAACTTCTGAGTATAAAAACAAACCTTTATCTTACCTCCTGGTCAATGAAGGATGTACCTGTCACATGTGTGGATGTAGACCTCTTGAATATGCTCAGAAAATTAGTTTAGGTACATGGATCAAACCTCTAGGGTTTGATCTCTGTCATATAGACTGAAGGACAGTTTTGCCAAGGTATAGACCATAAAAAGGATGTTGTCCACAGTAGAGACAGCAACAGCACCACAAAAGGAAACAGCAAGACTTTCAAAAGGAACAGCAATACTTTCCACAACTGAAACAGTAATACCCTCCACAGAAAATATATTCAGCACAGGGATAAACCCCAACACAAGGGACAGCAAGTAGTAGAACACTACAGGAGCTCCAACTCAAGTAGCGGCAGCCAAGAGGAGAGGCCGCAGCATCTAAACACAAGCCTGATAGCCCAGAAGCAGGTCTGGCAGACAAGGAGAGGGGTCGCGGCACCTGTACTCAGGTCCGTGGCTCTAGTAAGCAGAACCGGCAGACAAGGGGACACCCCGGCACCTCATACACCAGTGGATAGCAAGAAGGAGCTCCCAGCTAACAACAAGACCAGCAAAATACCTCAGATCTGAAACTGATAAACCAAAGGAGAGGCCATACCAACACCAATAGAGAGCAACTGAGGTAGCCGCAGCATAGGAGAGTGAGGAGAGAGTGAGTATATAAAATGCTAGAGGGTAGGGTTCTTTTTATAGCTAGGGAGAGGGGTTAGGGCTAGTATAAATTATAATTATATATTGACAACTAATTAATATAAATATTAATTAAATGTCAATAATATTAAAATAAATTATAAAAACCCCAATCACATAAAACAAGAGGGAAAGCAAGACAACAAGGGGGAACCTTTTAAGACAAAGTCAAGGGGGGTCCATAATGGCAAAACATGTCCACCTGAGTCTCATAATGACCTATAAACTTTTATCATCATTGCATAAGAGGGTACATCAACAATGTGGTCATGTCCATCTTCATAGGCACTCCTAGGTCTCATGGACCATCCCGGGAGAGAGGAAGAGGATCACACATCAACACATCTTGGTATTTCACCAAGATCTACCTAGTCCAAGACCAGGTTGCCCCAGAACACATCAGGGGGCCCTAGAACACATCTAGGGTCTTATCCACCAAGGCACAAGACCAAGGATCAACCTTTGCATTAAGTAAGGGTTCCCTTGAACACATCCAGGGGCCCTAGAACAAATCTAGCGGCTTATATCAACCACCAAAGAGCACATCCAAGGATCAACCCTTGCATTAAGCAAGGGTTCCCTGGAACACATCTAGGGGCCCTAGAACAAATCTAGGGGATTATATCAACCACCAAGGAACAAATCCAAGGATCAATCCAAGCAGCAGGCAAGGATTCCCTAGAACACATCCAGGGGCCCTAGAACATATCTAGGAACTTACTGCTTGGTCCTAGACCAAGAACCCCAGTCATATATTGGGGGCCTTTCACTAGGGTCTTTTGCCATAGCTCTCACTACTTGGTCTCATACCAAGAAACCCCAGGAGTGTACTGGGGGCCCTAGTCCTCAGCTAGGGTCTTATGCCATCCTCCAAGAGAATGGCTCTTGCAGCTACACTAATTTCAACATTCCCTCTCAGCAAGAGAAGCATTCTCAGCAACACCAAGCTTGTCTCGAAAGTACACAAACTTTGTCAAGGACAGTGGCTTGGTCAAAATATCTGCGGTTTGTTCCGACGTCGGAACATACTGAATACTGAAAATGTTCTTCTGCACCATGTCCCGAACATAGTGGTATCTCATCTCAATGTGTTTCGATCTGTCATGAAACACCGGATTCTCGGAGAGCTTTATACAACTTTGGTTATCACAGTGGATGACTATGGGTTCCAGCGTAGCACTGAACAAATCTGAAAGTAGCTTTCCGAGCCACACTGTTTCTCTACTAGCAATACTTGCAGCAATGAATTCTGCTTCTGCAGTGCTCTGTGCTATGGAGCATTGTTTCCTGCTGGACCAAGAGATCATAGTTGAACCCAAACTGAAACAATATCCGGAAGTACTCTTCCGGTCCATTGTACTGCCCATCGAATCTGAATCTGTATATCCATGTAGCATTACACCTCCACTGGAAGTGTATCTAAGCCCATAGGCTATAGTCCCCCGAACATATCTCATAATATGTTTAACAGCAAACATATGAATATGATTTGGTTCACACATGAACTAGTTGAGGGCATTCACTGCAAAACAAATGTCTGGCCTGGTATGTACAAGATACATCAAGGACCCAATGATATTCCCGATATATGGTGGGGTCTTCTGGATCTGAACCTGTAGCTTGGTCTTGTAACTTCTTCAGGTTAGAAATCATCGGTGTGGTCATGGACTTACAGTCCAACATGCCAAATTTGCAAAGCACATCAACTACATACTTGCTCTTGTGAGAGGAAGATCTCACCTGGTTTCTGCCACACCTCTAAGCCCAGAAAATAATGCATAAGACCCAAGTCTTTCATTTCAAATTCTATTGAAAGCTCCCTCTTAGTCTGAACTATCAAATTTTCCTCTCTTGTAAGGAACAGATCATCCATATATACTACTAAGATAACAGGATGATTATGTACAATCTTTATATAAAGATTGGGATCTGCAATACTCTTGGTGAACCCAAGACTCTGAAGAAGACTGACAATTCTTCCATACCAAGCTCTTGGAGCTTGTTTCAATCCATACAAGGCTTTCTTGAGTTTGCAAACATGGGACTCTTTCCCATGGATCGCAAAACCATTGAGAAAGGCAGTCTTAACATCCATCTGGTGAAGTTTCCAATCAAAAACTGAAACAAGAGAGATAATGATTCTAATGGAGCAAAAAATATCATCAAGTCAACTCCTTTCTGAGAGAAGCCACGAGCCATAATTCTAGTTTTGAATTTTTCAGCACTGCCATATGCTGCATGTCATGGCCCAACTCACATACTGTGACTGCTCCCTCTAAGTCTCATAATATGTTTGCCTCCCTGCATGTGCAAACTGGCTCCCTCTGAACCTACAAGATCCTTTAACTCTGATCTGGTGTCATATCTCTTCAAGATGTACTTGGTGTCAGTACCAAGTATAATATGAAAAGCGGAGTCAAACTTTTACTAGGTTATGCTTTTGTCATGTGACCTCATTATTCACTAACCAAAACTTTTCTTTGGAAAACCGCAGGATACCCATATTGAGCTCCTGTACCGAGGACAATGGCTCAATTACAATCTTAGGATTCCCGACTTAAAAAAAAAGGATATCTGTTGGGTTCCCAAAACGAGGGAGAAAATACCCCAACTACCAAGATAACTTGTTGGGCTCCTTAACCAAGAAAACAACCCAACCTAAAAGTGACTCAAGTGAGAATTTGTTGGACTCTCATACCGAGGATAATGTTCCATCATACGCGGAGTTCCCTAGATAACATCAACAAGTATATGCTGAGATCACAGCTTCCTTCGTCATACAAATGAGATTCTGACAGTAGGATAATCACAGCTCTTCTTGTTGTCTTTAGTAGTCACATACTTATTTCAAATTCAGTGATTAAATGCAAATGATACATACTTGGTCTTACCTTGAACTTGCTTGGGCTAAAGACACACTTTGTACCATTGCAACCTGCTACCCTTGGTAGCTTCCAAAGACATCTCACTACTAATTTCTGCATCACTTAAAATCAACGTAAAGTATTTAACCGTCTTCAAACTGCAATATTTGTGTACATGTGAACATTTCAATTTCATCTAAGCAGCTATCAATCTACCACATGAACCATTAAACAAGAGAATTTGACAAGCCTCAAGAAAAAAAAACTTTAGGTCTAGTATCTAACAACCCAAATTTTGCTTCTGACTTTGTTGGAAGGCAAGTCTTTATGAGTAATCATGATTGCTTCTCTTCCTTTAGCTGTGACATTTTTAGGGCAAGTGCATTCACAAATAGACCTTCATTCTGTTGAAAAAAAAAAAATCAAAAGTATGCTGAGGGGCATCTGGAAAGTTTCTCTCTTATATAGATGTAGAAATGCCAGGAACAACTCTGAAAATTTTGGCAGGCTACTGGATCTGTGAACTTCTATGTTGAAAGATTGGACAGGCTGGAATTGAATTCAGGACCTACCTCCAGCGGGTCGTTGTACCACTAAGCTACATGACCTCCTTGATGGAGTCTGAGTTCAAAACGTGGATTGACATTCCAACAAATAATTTCTTAATTCTGATTTACTACCACAAATCTTTAGAACCATATATGGGTTGAGACAAACTTCACATAAAGAAGGAAGCAGGTCCTCTAGCACCCCAGGCCTGAGATAGACCAGAGTGTTGGCTGCAATTAAGCCCGTTGTGACCTGAGGTTTTCTATCCAACTGACAAAACTCAGAGGCCATATGCATAGCTAAAAGATATAATTCCCCTCAATCAATTCCCCTTCTTCTCATACGACCCTTTGAATCACAGACGTCAATTTTGAAACTGACTCAAGCTGCTAACTTTGACCAAAAGGCACAACATGTTGCTTTGTCTTAGTTACTGAACTGGGCATAGGTGTTGTTCCATTTGGACTATTAACATTTGATGGTGTCATTGAATTTGTAACACTTCCAGGTGATGCAACTCCACTTGCAGTGGGGGTCTTAGTTAGAGAGTTGGATCTACGCCTGCTAAATTGTATTGAAGGTTGCACCTGTTTGATGTTGTGAATCAAGCTGATTTGATATGACACCAGTCACCGATGTGCACGCAGCTGCAATCCCTAGTGGCTTCTCCCTCTGTTTCCTGAGTGATACATGTGTTGTTATGTTTTTATATGATGGTCCAAGAGAAGTAGGCACAGCTGCGGATGTGAGAGATTGTAACAGTTCCCCTAATTTTGACAATGGTGGTGATCCAGTCCACTTTGATTGTAACTAGTTGCACGTTGCTTCAATTATAAAAGCAAGGCTTGGGAGTAGATTTATATATTCAGTTTTTTGAGCTTCAAGTAGTGTGGCGATTTTCTGAGTTGGCTGTAGCAGATTTGATTTTCCAATTTCCTGAAACCTCTGTTCCCCGTTAGTAGTTTCTTTATCTTCAACTTTAATGATCCATTAAAAACAACTTACTGAAAACAAGGATCTATGCAGGCTCAAAAGTTTGTCACTAGTGAGCTCTTTTCACGCCCTAAGCTCTGATTCCATGTTAGAATTAGGGAAAAAATAAAAACAATAATGCATTTAAATTTATGTTCACTAGATCAGCACATATGAGAAAAGAAATAAACAAATCTAAATTAAATTCTAAGTATAAACAAAATTTCTGGGTATAAAAACAAGCCTTTATCTGTAGTATTCCAGATATAAAAAGTATGCAAAACAAAAATAAATAGCTAGAAATGGCAGATGAACAAGAATATAACCAAAACAACACCACAATAATACCAAAATGATACCAGAATAACTCTAGAAAGAGCACTTTGATTACTGAGAGCAATGTTCACTTGCCTCTTTGAGGGGGCAACCTCCAGCAGAGCAAAGCTCTATTACAATAATATCCAAGACAAAACTTCTCATACCTTCGACTCCTATTTATACTAAATATGTCTATCAAAAGAACAATCTAGAGGAAGATCCTTCTAGAAGCAGAAGCTTCTATTAGGTCTTCTTACATTGGACTTAGTCTTCCTTATTGCTAGGCCTTATTAATATTGACCTTTATTACATGGAAATATATTATTCTACCTAAGTGAGGGGTTAGGTCCCTAACATGTCCTCCCCCTTAAAAACAGCCTTGTCCTCAAGGCTTGAGATGAGGAAATTGTTGCAGAATAGTAGTTGGTTCCCAAGTGGCATCTGCTGGAGTTGTATCTTTCCACTGGACTAACACTTCCTTGACGGTTCGTTGACGTAGACGACACTCACGCTGGTCCAAAACTACTTGTGGTTGTAGCCAAATGGAGCCTTCTTCGTCCAACTCGGGAACGTTGGTTTGAGTTTGGCACTTAGTTCCAATCACCTTCTTTAAGCAGGAAACATGAAAAACAGGATGGAGCTTAAAATGACTAGGCAAAGCTAACTGATAGGCCACCTGTCCCACACGCTTGAGAACTGTATAAGGACCATAAAATTTGGGCGCCAGTTTCTGACAATGGTTAGCCTTGAGGGAATTTTGCTTGTAATGTTGCAGTCGAAGAAACACCTGATCCCCTTCTACAAATTGTCGTTCAGAGCGACCTTGATCTGCTTGTTGCTTCATGCGATTCTAGGCCATGACCAAATTCTCTTTGAGGGTACGGAGAATAGCCTCTCGAACTGTAAGCGTTTGGTCAACTGCCTGGACCTTTGAGACACCTGGCAAATATGAGAGAATTGAAGGTGGCTTTAGTCCATATACCGCTTCAAAAGGAGTTGTGCGAGTAGTTGTATGGTAAGAAGTGTTGTACCACCATTCAGCTAGTGGTAACTGTTATCCCCGATATCTAGGGATAACTAGGAGATCATGTCTCGAGGCCCACATGGTCCTAGACATGGAGTACCGAGAGCAGGAGCGACCCTGAGCATGGTCCTGGAGGACCCATCTTCTTTTTCTCAGCCAGTCTTGTCCTGACATCTATACCAGCCTCCATCACTACCGGCCTGGGCTTGCATCAGAAAGGGCTCTTCCTCCATGAGGTAATTGGTCCGAGGTATCATGGTATGTGTCATATTTGATCATTATAACCCTCTTATGTATGCATTACATCTCTTTCATTTCAGATAACTGCTTGGATTTTACACTAATCTACTTGACCACTGTTGGGGTAATTGACTGCGTAGCTTAGCAAGTTGGTATTCATGGGTTTTGGGCAGCCACCAAAGGGGGTTTGAAAAACCATCGTCCGCTCCCCTCATATTCTCACTTTTTCATCTTAAAAACCCGCTCATCCATCCCTTTCCCCTAGTCTGGCCATTAGGA